>OZ005650.1:204368458-204528458 GCA_963930645.1 Salticus scenicus | reverse complement strand
GGCTACCACGGCATAAGACTCTTAGAGCGTATTATGCCAATTTGGCGTAAGCCCAATTTTACCAAATGTGTGCAAATCTCTGTGATTACACAGAAGAAAAAATTAAAATGAAGATAAATTTAATTAATTAACAAAATAATTATATGATCAAAATGTAGAAAACACAGTTTTTTTATTTGGTTCAAATGAGATTAGTGAGTAATGTTAAAAATAACAGTAATTACGTAGATAATGTTTCATGTTAGTTAAAGATACTAATTACTTGATTTCAAATTTACATAATAATCCGTTATCTTAATCATCTTCACATACAACCTTACTTTTTAAAATATACAAATTCAGTGATGTTAATTAAAACTTTTGTTATTTATCAATTATTTTTATTACATTCATTTTATATCTGAATATATCTTTTTATCCATAAATGTTATATAGTAATGGTAATTATTAAAGATAGATTTGTTGTAATATATTTTAAAACCAAATAAGTATGGAGGCAGAATGAAATATATCAAAAATTTAAATGTAATTCAAATACAGTGGTTGAAATTAATTTATTTTTTCCGTAGGTAATGGAAGTATTGTATTCGGTCCAAAAATTCGATATCGTGTTTTCACCTGATTTATACGTTTTAAGGTCCCATGAGTCCAAAAAAAGGGTTTTCGACAGTTGGTCAGTGTGTGTGTGTGTGTGTGTGTGTGTGTGTGTGTGTGTGTGTGTGTGTGTGTGTATGCGTATAGTGTATGTGTTTGGGGAATCTTCTGGCTATTATATCTCCGAAACTATTTAAGAGAGAACTGCAAAACTTCAGAATTGACACAGGTTTGGTGTACAGATGAAGTTTCCAAATTTTGGTGAGATTTGGAAAACAGGAAGTAGGCCATCGGAAACCGGAAGTGAGACCGTAAGTCCATATCTCAAAAACGACTTTAACGATTTTCTTTAAAGTTGCTATATAAGCACTCAATTAGATGCCCTTTCGAATGATATAGTTGGTTCATTCAGGAAAATTGTTAGGCGTTCTGTATAAATAGCTCAATTTCAGGTCTCACAAGTGTGTTCCGTTAAAAACGGTTGTACGGATTTTTTTCAAACTCGGCATAATAACTATTTTTTAGATATACTTTCATATGTAATTGTTTTCTGATCAAAAATTTATTTTGTTAAGTTTTGATGAAAGCCTGTATCTCAAAAACTGCTCTAATGATTTTCTTGAAAATTGTTACGTAAATCAGTTTTAGATACCTTTTCTCATATATTACATGGGTATTACAGGAAAAATAGCTGTCATTTTGCTTAGGTAGGCTAATTTTAGATCTCGGAAATTGGTGTTTCAAAAAATAGCTCTATCATTTTTTTCTGTTATTTTCTAACTTGCCATGTAAACTTTGTTTTATGTGTCTTCACTCTTCTCATGCAGGAAAAATTTTAGTTTTCAATAATTCGTTTGGTTAATTTGATGTCTTCTGATCATATTATCTTTAAAAAAAAAAAAAAAAAAAACATATAATACGTGTGGGTAAAGGAAGTCGTGTTGTTGTTTTACATCAGATTTTTAAATATTATAAAATGTTACCTGACATAATTGTCGATACCTTTAATATTATTAATTAAACTCAAATCTAAAAGGAAAAAAAAAAAATATGATCTTTACATTTTGGTTATATAACTACTATCTTAATTAATTAAATTTACATTCATTTTTAATTTTTTTACTTCTATTACCCGACTACCATAGGTAATGGAAGCATTGTACTCGGTTCAAAAATTCGATATGGAGATTTCACCTAATTTACATGTTTTAAAGTCTCCTGAGTCCAAAAAAGTGTTTTTTGACAATTTGTCAGTGTGTCTGTATGTATGTGTGCAGAGAATCTTCTGACTACCATATCTCCGAAACTAACAAAGATAAGGCTACAAAACTTCAAAATTAAGACAGAATTGATGTACAGATGGATTTTCCAAATTTTGGTGAAAATTGGAAAACCGGAAGTGGGACATCGAAAACGGGAAGTGGGGCCGTAATTCCGTATCTCAAAAACGGCTCTTACGATTTTCTTAAAAACTGTTACATAAATCCATTTTAGATATCCATTCTCGTTTATTTTACGTGGTTATTACATTAAAATTAACAGTAATCCTGTTTAGGTTGATCAGTTTTAGATCTCGGAAGTTGGTGTTTCAAAAAGTAACTCTACCATTTTTAGTTCCACTACCCGAATACCGTACGTAATGGAAGTATTGTATTCAGTCCAAAAATTCGGTATCGAGATTTACATGTTTTAAGGTCTCCTGAGTCCGAAAAAGTGGATTATGCAATTGGTCAGTGTGTGTGTGTATGTGTGTGGGAAATCTTCTGACTAACATATCTCCGAAACTAATAAAGATGCAGTTACGAAACTTCAGAATTAAGACAGAACTGGTGTACAGATGAATTTTCAAAATTTTGGTGAAAACTGGAAAACCGTAAATGGGACATCCGGAAGTGGAAACGTAAGTAAAAAAAAAAAAAAGTCTCTGGCGATTTTCGACAAAGCTGCTATATAAACACTGTATTAGATGTCCTTTCGAATGATACAATTGGTTAGTTCAGGAAAATTGATAGGCGTCCTGTGTAAATAGTTGAATTTTAGGTACTCCGAGTGGATTCCTTTCAAAAAGGCTGTATAGATTTTTTTCAAACTTGCAATATTAACACTCTTTTAAATATCATTTTGTATGTTATTGTTGTTTTCCGGTCAACAACTGAATACGCAAAGTTTGGTAAAAATCGGTGTCTCAAAAACGGCTCTAATGATTTGAAAGAAATCCACTCGTAGTATCTGAAATTCAGATATTTATACAGGACGCCTATCAATTTTCCTGAACTAAGCAACCATATCATTCAAAAGGACATCTAATAGAGTGTTTATATAGCAACTTTAAAGAAAAATCGTTAGAACCGTTTTTGAGATACGGACTTACAGCTTCACTTCCGGTTCCGAAAGTTCCACTTTCGGTTTTCCAATTTTCACCAGAATTTGCAAAATTCATCTGTACACTAAATCCGTCTTTATTCTGGAGTTTCGAGCTGTATCTTTATTAGTTTTGGAGATATAATAGGCAGGAGATTCCCCACACACATACACACACACACTGACCAATTGCCAAAAAACATTTTTTTGGACTCAGGAGACTTTAAAACATGTAAATCAAGTGAAATCTCAACATCGAAATTTTGGACCGAATACAATACTTCCATTACTTACGGTAGTCGGGTAATGGAATTAAAAATTTCTGTTATCATATAGTATTGCAGAGGATTTGCCGGAAATTGGATAATCACCAAACTAGGTCAACCTACTTCACTCGTCTTAAGTCGTGGTAGCCTCTTCTCCTTCTTCTAGTTATATATATTCTGCTATACTTCTTTCATATTTATTTTATATGATCTCATATATCAATGTCTTAGAAAGAACTCATTAATTTTTTCAATATACTGGGTTATTAGAACAGGATCATCGGGTTTCCGAAGCGTTTATTTCGGAACATAATTGAGTTACAACAATGAGTTATACATGAAAATAAACCGAAAGCATCCAAGAATGACGTCCATACTATAAGTAAATGTTCAATATGTGCTCCTTGAGTGATATGGCAGATGCCAAGGCGATAGTTCAGTTCGCTCCACACATTACTCAGATTGGTCGCGTCGATGGTCGAGAATGCAGTCGTTGTGCGGTTCCGCAACTCAGCCAAAGTGGTAGGTAATGGTGGTACGTAGACGCAGTCTTTAACATATTCCCAAACGAAGAAGTGCCCCATAACCGTACATTGTGTCGGTTGACCTTGCCACTAAGATGAAAGGTAGCTTCGTCACTTAAAACAAACTTGTTTGCAAAGTCATCGTCCTCACAGACTTCTTGCATCTATAGTATGAACGTCAATCTAGGATGTTTTCTGTTTATTTTCATGTATAACTCATTGTTGTAACCCAATTATGTTTTGAAATAAGTGCTTCGGAAACCCGATGATTCTTTTGTAATAACCCTGTATTTTGCCTTATATAAGGCTCCACTTCCACACTCAAAAAAAAAAAAAAAAATATATATATATATATATATACTGCCTTCATCTAGAATGAATAAGTGGTCATTTTCTAAATCGCTTAACTAGACATATTGATTTCCGAGCTATGCGCGTAAGGCAAGTCAATAAATTGTATAGACGAAATGATTGAGAATTTCTAGTCTACACATTTCTAGACGGTGAAAAAATAGTCTGAATAGTATTGCGAGAAATTCTCGCTTGATTTTCTAGAATTGGGTAACTAAGATTATAGTTGCTGAAACCAGCCTCGTGTATTCGCATTTATTTGTAAATATTTTTAAATAACTTTGCCCTCGAGTATATCGTCAAACGCTCTAGATTTCTGATAGGGGTTTCTAGAACGCCCTTTCAAAGGCGACTGGAATTTATAAGGATGACATGGAACTATTTTTTCTGAAGTCACAATTTAGATTCTAGATATCAGTTACAGATATTTTTATCAGTACATATATAATCTTTTATTGATTAAGTCAAGTCCTACTTTTTTGTGTTCGATCATTGTAATGATGAATTATTATTATCATATATACGTTTATATATTTCATATCCTCATCGTTTAAATATCCCTTATTTGAAAATAATGTAACAGAGAATTAATTTTATTTATTTATTTATTTTTTTAAGTAAATTTATAAGGTTATTTTTTATTTTTTATTTATTTTTTTTTTTTTTAAAGAAAACTTATTAAGTGGTTTTTTTTTTCCTCGTACTAGAATTCCTGAATTTATAATTAAAGTCTTAGAATAAAAAAACTTCTAAAAATAATACAAAAAAAAAAAAAAAAAAAAAAAAAAAAGAAAAAGAAAAAAAAAAGGAAAGAAAAGAAAGGAAAATCAAAATGAATGGTTCCAGCCAGTAGAATGACAGTTGTCTTCAAATGGAAACAGTTGGCACCTATTTTGCGATTATGAATCACAAATTTGTCATCCCGAAAATTTGCCATTAAAATATTTCTGTTATTTATATTGGAGAAAACAAATCTCTAGCACCTAGAAGCTAAGATCCAACTAGCAGCATCATGTTTTCTTTGAAGGAACAAACAAACGTCTTTTCTCTCTTTTGATCTTTCCGTGTTTGATGGCGCGGGGGCGCCTACACTCAGTGACGCCAAATGGTCGAAAATTTTTTCCCCAAACAGGTCTTCAAATTTTCCCAAATCAGGTTTTTTTTTTTTTTTTTTTTTTTTTTTCGAAAAAAAATCCCCAGCTTGATTTCTACTAAAAAGGGAAAATAAAAATTTCTTAAAAAAAAAAAAAAAAAAAAAAAAAATCAAGCAGATTTTTCCATGATTTGAGCTCAGATTTTTCCCCAAATGAAGGCAATTTTTGAAAAAAATCCTCAAATAACAATAAAGCTATTGAAAGTCTCTAGTCGTGGGATAAATCATTACGTTGCCAACATTGACAGAAAGTTGAAGAACTCCCCAGATTTGTCCCCAAAAATTTTAAAATTCCCCAAAAATGTCCCCACAAACATTTGGTCCCCAAAATTGCCTCGAAAATCCCCAAAATTGGGACAAAATCCCCAAACTGACATCACGGCCTCACTAAAAAAAAAAAAAGAAATAATCAGTATTTTACAACAAAAGGTGCTGGCACCGCGGCTGCCAACACAGTTACTGTAAAACTTACAAGCGGCTGTTTTTTATGGCGCTGTAAAATTTACTGCACTTTGCTGTGAATTGTACAAGATGTTGTTTTTAATAGTGCTGTAAAATTAACAGCACTTTGTTGTGTATTTTACAAGATGCTGTTTTAAAAAGTGTTGTAAAATTAACTACACTTTGCTGTAAATTTTACAACACTTTTTAAAACAGCATCTTGTAAAAATCACAGCAAAATGCAGTTAATTTTACAGCACTACTAAATACAGCATCTTGTACAATTCACAGCAAAGTGCAGTAAATTTTACAGCACCATAAAAAACAGCAGCTTGTAAATTTTACAGCAACTGTGCTGGCAGCCGCGGTGCCAGCACCTTTTGTTGTAAAATACTGAAATTTTATTTTACAGTGTATATGGCTAGGTGACATTTGAGATTACGTGTTCTTGAGAATCTCTAGAGTTGACGTTCTTCTACTGCAAATTTAAGGAACAGTCTTGTGAAGATTTAAAGTATAAACCAGTTTATATAGTAATTTAGAAAGAGAAAAAAAAACACTATCTACTAATTGAAATTCTTAATGAGAAGTAGTAAAATATTGTTGACATATAATTCAAACTAAACAACCGATAACATTTCACTTAGACAGTGATGGCTGCTAAACTAAAAAACTTTCTTTGCTTCGAATATATCGCTACTTAATTAGACCATGCTGAAAAATCATTTTACGTATAACTAACTGCATTGGAGTTCATCAAAATGTGTCCGATTCATTCCGTAATGCCAAAATTTTACCGTAAGAAAAAATGCAACTAAACCCCCGACCTTACCTACAATTTTGTGAACAAAACTCCGATTGCCTTGAACTAACGAAAAAACCTTTTGACATAAGTAAACCTTTAGAAATCTTTCCAAATTTTAACATTACTGCGAAAACTGCGTGTTGAGGTTGGTCTCTCAGGTTGTTATTAGCATAGTAAATAATTACTTAGAATAAAATATTTATTTAGAGTAATTTATATTTATCATTTTTAATTCTTTTTATTCTATTTCCTGAATTTAAATTATGGGGTAATTATTTAAACTACTTTATTCAATACTTGAAATCATCAAGATTATACATTATTATAAAAGCAATTTTAGTATTGTTTTTGAAAAATTAAGTAAATGATATACATTTATTATATTATTATTATTATTATTATTACATAAAAAAAGTCTTATAGTTTTTATATTTATCCGTTTCGTATTACAAATATATTAAGAAATATATATATATATATATATATTTCCTAAATTCCGTTTGTGTACATTGTTATAAAATTAAAAATATAAGTAACAATATTATAACTGGATAGGTTTTTTTTTTTTTTTTTTTTTTTTTTTTTCCACTTATCGTCATTACATTTTTCTAGAATAATATAATGCATCACAAATAAACTGTTTTATTGCGTTAAATTTTTTGTGAGTGTTTTGCAAAAGATATTTTTAAAAGGAAAGGCGAATTCACTTTATCCTTCTAAAGAATGTAAGAATGAACAACAAAAGTGTTTTATTTGAAAAAGTTGCTACAAATTATACAACGGTTAAATATATTCAGTCATGATAAAAAATTATAGTGGCTCGCTTGATTATTATTTTTATTATTATTGATTTTTTATTTATTGAAAAGGGATTAAAAAAATATATATCCATTAATATATGTGGTAGCCTCATACAAAGTAATACAGACAATGAGAAATATCTTCATAATCGCATGCTACGGTCAAAGCGCATTTAAAGTATTACTTTTTACAGGGTGGTCAAAAACATTTTGTTTTTGTTTATTTTTTTGCTGATCCCCTTATCTTCTTCAGGACATAGATTTTGCTGAAATACATGAGGTATAACATGTTATTTAAACTATCGAAGTTTCAAAATGATTCCTAAAGAACTTTTCTATATATTTCACAAAACGTCTAAATTCGAATAAGTCCAAATACTTATTGGTAGACGATACATAAAGGTGTGTTTCAAAACTACAAAAAAAAAAAAAAAAAAAAAAAAAAAAAAAAATCAGAAATATGCGTGGCTTATTTTTTTTCTGTACGCGTCGTACGCAGTTATACAATCGCTTTTTTAAATTAGTGTAGCTAATGGAAAAATAAATAATTTTAGTGCATGCATGAGATTTAAAAACGGAGATTTCATACAAAAACGAAAATGTCGTTTTAATTTTTTTTTTTTTTTTTACTTTATGCTTGTTATAAATACAAATCTACATTCATTAATAAAATACGTGTATGGTATTTCATTAATTTTAAATAGATAACAACTCTTTCAAATATATTTTTTAAAGAATTGTGAGAATTTAAATATGCTCCCTTTTTTTAATCAATGCGGTAAAGTCTCGGTAAATGTAAAGTAATCCTTCAAAACGCATTACTTTCTATTTAGAGAAAATCCAATTCTTTAGGAACTTTCTTAATGGCTAATCAGCTATCTGGAGCTTGACATGAATGGCCGTCATAATAAATCTTTGTCTAATGGCTTTTATCAGAAGGCATTCGTCGCATTGTGTTCCTAAAAGTGCCTTTTCCTGAAAAAAAAAAAAAAAAATCAATAGTAAAAAATATATTTAAAGAATAATGAGTAGTGGAGGGAAGAGAAGATTGCTCTTTAAAACAGAAATTAAGAAATTAAAATGAATTATCATATCTTTAACTTATGTTTGCAAAAAAAAAAAAAAAAAAAAAAAAAAGGGATATGTATGTAAATAAATTTATGTACGGAAGTAATTTTTTTTTTCCGATAGGTTTTATTTAAATAAAGCAGGAAATAAAAAATAAATACGAAGAAAATATTGTATTAATAACTATTAATGTATTGTTTTCTTTATAAAAATCATTTTTTCATCCTTAATTACATTGTTACAACTGTTACAATATTATACAGATTATATTTAACATAAATTAATAAAAATATTTTCAGGATTAAAATTTCTTGTTTCTACTAAAATCTGATTTAGAAACAGCACATAGAAATCTAATACAAAAACAGTATATTCTTTTAAAGATTTCATTTCCTTATTAAAGTAAAAATAATATTAATAATAATTATTATTATTATTACAAAAATATTAATGTTGTACGATATTCAAAGTTTTTTAAATAATTTCTGCTTAGAATTTCAATGCAGGCTATTTTTATATTTTTCTTCTGATTTATATGAAACTGATATTGAAATAAGTCAAGATATTTTAGAGATATGAAGTTCGCGGGTGTCATCTTCTTTCTACCATTCCGAGCATCTCGACAGAAGACCGCACTGAAATGTACTGCGATATGATCATCGCAGAAATGTCATCTATGTTTTCACAAACAAATTCCCTCAGTGCAAATATATTTCTAAAAAAAAATTTGTTATTGTAATTATTATTTATTACTTGAAATATGCGTTGTTCTTGTTGTTTTTTTCTGCTTTTATTTTGTGTGGTTAAAGATGAAAATATATCAATAACTTTAAATTAAATTCTCAATCATCGATGGTTTCAACCAATCATTTTAAAAGTAATGAAGTATTCTTTTATACTTACCCATACTGGAAATTTTCCTCTCTTGTACAGGGGATGTCATCTACAGGGTTAAAGTAATGTTCCCGCATATAAATTTTTTCCCAATTAACTACTACTACTTTTTTTTTTTCAATCCCACAAAGGTTGGTTAAAAGAGTGACCATATTTTTTTCTTTGAATTTGAGGACAAAGATGGTGGCGTCCTCGAATTTCGAGGACAAAAAAATAAAAAAATAATTAAATCACCTAAAATTGTAAAGTTTTAGTAATTTTTATGTATAAAGCACCTAAAAGAACTTATTTCAGCTTTTTTATTACACATATAATAAATTACTATAGTAAAACATCAATAAATTTATAACTGGCGTCCCCAAATGTGTTGTAATTTTTTGGAGACGAAGGTAGTTTTGTCCTCGAGATTCTGAGACTGTCCTCGAGATTCGAGGACATATGGTCAGCCTAGTTAAAATAATTCTCATTGTGCTCATTTCTACAAAATTTTGTCCTTTGCAATCATAATAAAAATTTAGAAAATAAAAGGAATTCCAACTCCTTCTCTTGGAAACTTTTTCCAAAAGTGTATAGGCACTAATATATGTCAGCTTAAGATCTTGATTAACCCAGAAAAAACTAATCTCTGCGTCTTCACCACTAACAGAAAAAAAACAAAAAAAAACAGGAAATCATTCCGTCCTAGCATCAAAATCTTCAACTCGACCATCAATCAAATTTCTAACCCCAAATATCTTGGTCTCACATTGGACACCGAGCTAAGATTCACCAAGCAAGTTGAAACCACCTCACTCAGAGCATTAAAAAAGCTCAATATTCTCAGAAAATTATGTGGCTCAACATGGGATTCTAAACTGAAGACTCTCCTCAACACCTACACTACACTCATCAGACCTGTTCTTGAATATGAAGTACCTATATGGGCTCCAGCATCCCCCTCATCAAAAGAGAAGCTTGATACTGCCCAATTTAGAGCTTCAAAAATCATCATTGGTGCAGTTTCCTCAACTAGCAACCAGAGTGCTGAGATTGAATGCGGTCTCACACCACTTGAAAGCAGGCGAAAACTGGCCATTGTCAAATTTACCAATAAGATCAGGAGCTGCAGCGTGGAACACATCTCAAATCTAGAGAAAGGTTAAAGAGATCCTCCACGCTCCAATACGACAAAAATATCAGAAATTACATCAGTCTGAACCACTCATGCCTTGGCATTATTGAAGAACCATATTTTGCTGTCAAACCACTGTCTACAGCTAAGATCAATTTAGACCTGCTGGAACCGTGTTCGAAAAAAGAACCACAAGAAACCATTAAGAGGAAAGGCATGGAAACTTTAGCCAAGCTTTCTAAGCCTGACCTTATCACCGCTTACACCGACGGCTCTTCCAACTGAGAATGTGACAGAGGAGGTTCCGGCATCTTCCTTCTCCTTCCAGATCAAACATCCCTCAAACATCGGGTCGCAGCCGGAAAAATCGTCTCCAACTTCACTAGTGAACTGATCGCCATTAAAGCCGCTCTTGAACTTTACCTCACACAGTCAGTTCCTTCGAATGGCATCATAATTTTCTCTGACTGCAAATCTGCTCTGGAGGCCAGTAAAGGAGGTAAAACGAGACTCGCCCAAGATATCAACGCGCTTCTGTCCACCATATTTGCCAGGGAACAAACATGCACCATTAAATGGGTCCCCACTCATGCCAACATCGAGGGAATGAACAAGCGGACTCCCTCGCCAAGTAGGCTAGGAATATAAATACTCCTCCCATGTAAACCACTTGCTTTGATGCAAATGCCGTCGCAAAACATCAGCTCTGCGGCAGACTTCGGAAGAAATGGTGCTTTCCGGAGCTTACTCTTGACCGCGAAATCACCACTACCATCAGCAGATTAAGGACGGGGCACATGAGAGGTATGAAGATCATGCCCGACGGCTCTAGAACCTACGCAGAATGCAGGCACTGCCCAGGAACTCAGCTGGATCCGAGGCATCTCTTCAATTGCATCTCTGTTGCCTCGACCCGCTTCAACATCGACCTCAACTGCTGCCATGACACCCTTTATACCGAAAAAGTCGGTGATGTGGCCAGGGCTGTGTTCGATGCCTTTGGTTCCATTTGACTTATCCATAATCTTTTTTTTCTGCACTTGTCACACGACAACAACAACAGTGTGCGACAGCATACCAATTTGTATGAAATGTGGTGGTGTAGTTCCTGAGATATAGTTGCCAAAAATTTTGTCACACACAGACAGACATTTTCCAAAAAATATGGTTAAAAGTGATTTAGAGCTCTCACAACATGTAAATCCATCAAAACCCGAAAGTCCTAAAATTTACTATACTATGAAAGTTGCTATCATTAAAATGTCTTAATTCGTAAGTACCCAAATTCGGAATTAACAAAATGGCTTAGGATTAATCAAATCTCTTTTGAAAAGATTCCGTGAAGACATATCTCATACTTTCATAAATGACAAAAATGTAGATTCGAGATTTTTTTTTAAATATTTGAACTATATTAAACTTTTTTTCTGTGACATTTCTACAACGAAACTTCATCTGTTTTAAAATTATTTTACTGAAAGATTTTTTTTCCCTTTAGTATTTAAATACACTCTATATTCTATAATATTATTATTTTAATATTCATTATTAGTCATTCCTTTTACACGTCTTCAATTTAACCAGGTCTTTAAAATACCAAAATTGCATGATATTGTTCTTTCGGCATTTTTATATGTTAAGTGTCAGCGCAGGTGTTATTGGTTTTCGTAAATATGGGGTAGAATTATGTAAGGATTAGCGTTTTCCCTATAGTGGGATTTGTCGTGGGAATTTCAATAAAATTGTTTCCTTTTAGCAACGGAAGAAGACTTGAAAAGAAAATCAAACACTATTCTATCAATCGTATGTACATGTCAATGGTATTACACTGAGAAAAAAATCTTTAACTCAAATCTAGAATCTAAATTGTGGCTCTATTAAAAATAGTTCCATGTCATCCTTATAAATACTAGTCCTCTTTTAAAGTTAATTCCAAAAACCCCTATTAGAATTCTAGAGTGTTTGTCTATATTATCGAGGTCAAACTTATTTAAAAATTTCTGCAAATAAATGTCAATAGAAGAGGAGAGTTTTAGCAACTATACCTTTGGCTTATCACCCAATTCTAGAAATTCAAGCTAGATTGCCTTGCAATACAATGGATTCATAGCATTCATAATATTCAGAAAAGTGTTTCATCAGCTAGAAATGCATAGACTAGAAATTCTCGATCATTTCGTTTATTTAGCTTATTGGCGTGATCATACGTATAGCTCGAAAATCTATATTTCTAGTTTAAGAATTTAGAAAATGACCACTTTATTCGTTCTAGATAAATATATATATATATATATATATATATATATATATATATTCTTAAAGTACGCTCTTATTGTAAAACAAATTAATTTTGCTGCAAATTGAAATATTAATGGATGGAGATAGCTAAAAATAAATAAATAAATAATAAATAAATAAATAATAAATATGCGACTTTAATTGCAATAATTTTTACGTTGAATATATTTTTTTAAACTTGAAAGAATGGATAAGAACCGTCAGTACAAAGCCATTCAGGATAGTACTAAACATTTATTATTAGAGAAATTAATCATCGATAGTCATTTACTTGTGTTATATTATCGATATAATCATTTATGTATTATTTATTAAGTAAAAAAAAATTAAAAAAATTAAAAGATATTATTAAAATTTAAAATATAATATTTTCTTAAAAATAAACAAATGTATTTATTTTAAACGCGCATTCATGTATGTCAGTATGTGGATTTATACACAAGTGGAATCGAAAAAGTTTGGACACATCTCTAAACCTCATAATTCTAAAAAGAATTGAGCAAACACAATAATAATCTTTTCAAACAACTTGGCAAGTTTCCAAGAATTTTAAATGCAATGTTCAAGCAACCTTGATTATGAACATTGCGCAGCAGCCATGGAAAGTAGAAAAGAACTTCTTTCAGTTTTCCGCCAATGCAACGGAAACCGTTCTCGTGAAAACTCGATGTGTGGTGTCGTTAGACTACGAGAAATCCCAATTTAACACATATGGATTTCTTTTCTGGGGCTAAGTGAGCAATATTGTTTACAGCCTTAATGGACAGGACGTGACACATTTACAAAAGGGAATTGTTGGTGCAATTATCACAGTGAAGCCAAACATGCTCCGTAACACATATGGTTAGAGTTTGATTATCCACTTGATATGTACAGAGGAAGTAACGATAATCATATTGAATTTTGTTAAGTTTAAATTATATTAAATTCTATGCTTACAACGAAGACTTTCTTCGTTTAAGTTACGCATTTCTTTAAATTTGATTATACAAGCGCGATTGACGTAGTTAAAAGAATTTGTAAATTATTAGTTAAATTGCGTAAATTTATCTTGTAGTTAATAAAAACACTGTTTATATAAATAATCTATTAATAACCCACACAAAATTCTTTTATCTTAATCATTTTTCTTTTCGAAATGTACCAACATTTACATTGTACAAAATGTAAAAAAATAACTATGAACAAATAATAAGAAAAAAAGATGAATGAAATTTTACATGGCAATTGCGTATATTAAATTATGTATTAAAATTTCAAAGAAAATTGAAATTACAATTGGATTTTTCTAAATACCCCATCACTTATTTTATGAGTAATATATATATGTATATGTATTTTATTTTTTTTATTTCAGGGAAAATACACGCGTATGAAAACTGAAACAATATAAAGCAAATTTTGTGAATTTTAGAAATCAGCATGTTAAAATGCTAATGAAAATATTTGTAAACAACAATACAAAAAAGTTATAGGTAAATTTAATTCAGTTTATGTAAATGAAATAATTCATCACTTGTATGCAAACATAAGATTATAAACTTACTAGTTAATATATTTAAAAGCATTTACAGTGATTAAGACCATTTAAAAGCTTATATTTTAAAGCTGATTTACTAAAAAATATTTTTTTTTCTTGTATTTAGAACTGAATTCATCCCATTGAAACTTTTCAATATAAAAGACCGTTTTAAACAAGTGTTTTTCATTGTTGCATTTCAAATATTTTGCTGAAAGTTTCCTTCCGGTTAAATAAAGCGTACTTGAGATTACAAATGTTTCCAATAATGCGATCTGTCACACTTCAAAAATTAATTACGAAAATATTTCTCAACGGCACTAAAATGGTAGAAATTCTCCTATTCTAAAAATACAAATTTATATGCCACAGGCTAAGAGTGTCTTTAGAAAATTCTACTTTAAATAAATGATTTGTTAAAATTTTACAGAATGCTGAGACATTTAATTTGATGTTTGGTATGCGAAAAAAAAAGAAAAGGTATTTTTTAAAGATATAATATATTTATTGTAGAGATATTCTTTATTATATAAGTATATTGATTGTTTTGGAGCAATTAAGCAATTAACAAATTTCGAATGTGATAATATATATGTCTTTAAATATTTTTTGTAGATTTTTATGGTGGCATTTTTTTTAATATTTCGATTTTTTCATTCAGTTTAATTATTTCTTAAAATCAGTGAATTTAAATGTAAAACATATATTTTTAAAAATATTTAGTTTGACTTGAAGTATTGTTGTAAATATTTTTTACATATAATGAATGTATGCATACCCTACATTTAACCTAAAGGGCTGATTTCATGAAAATAGTGGTGCTCTTTCAATATCATAATTTGAATCTTTGTTAAAGATAGACTATATATAGAAATATCTAAGTTTAAAAACTTCTTCGCAAAATATAAAATTAATGTAAACACTAAGTCTTGGTTTTGTTTCCAAGGCAGTAGTAGGTGCTTCTTTCGCCTGAAGAGGAAATGCTATGTCCATTCGAAACCGGTAGCACTTACATTAATTTTATGGTGTGTGAAGAGGTTATTAAGTTTAAATGTTTATTTTCCACCATATTTTAATTTACTATTATAAAAAGAAACCTACTGTATATTTCATAACTAGAGAAATTGTTGAAAAAAATAAGTAGCTTCATTTTGAGACATAGTTTGTGCGCACATACACCCATTGAGCGATTTATGTTACATTGAGAACTGTATTTGAGTGAATGTATTATTCTAATGTGTAAAAACAAAACAAAAAAATTAATAACAAAAATATGTTGTGGTACAGTTATTTTTTTTAAATAAATAAATATTTGTATGTTTTTTCTGAAAACTTAACTTAGAACGACTTGTTTTTTATAGCGAGCCCTTCGATTTTATTGTCGTATTTAACAATCGTCCCGTCGGTGGTGTTTTCCTTATTCCACATACCATAAAATATGAGATATTGCTCTCTACGGAAAATGCTACAAAGCAGAAAGATGTGCCAGATAATAAACGACAAACATAAATTTTCTTAAGCAATGTGAAATAAATTAAGTTACCTATGTTCGGGAGTTGATTCCATTTTTAATTACCAGGTGTCTGCACCACGATGATTTTTTTTAATCCCACCGTTTAAAAAAAATTATGATCTGAACACTGAATTACATAAACTGTTAGAACTTTGAGTTCGGTTTTCTGTGAATTTGTTGCCAACTGTTCAAATAAATTATGAATCTTATTCTTTGTGCACGTTAAATATAAAATTATGAGGCTCAAAATGTATGTTTTTTATTTTTATTTATTTATTTATTTTTGTAAAATATTCTTCAATCGTATCGATCAAATGCATTAATAAATAAATTTTAGAACAATTAAATAACTATTTATGTGCTATTCTGGCTTCAATCTTTCGGAAGTTTTTAAGTATTTCAGTGCGTAACTCGTTTAATTCATCATTTTTAATCTTAATTTAATGAATTTCAAATTATTTTGATTTCCACTGTCTTTCAGTCGTAGTCCCTTATCCAGCCCATAATGAGATCTAACGTATGTAAACTTATAGGTTTTCAAAAATTTCCTTTCATTCTGATTTTTGAAATTTTCAAAAATCACAGCTAAAAAATCACATCTTAAAAAACACAGCATTGGAAAATTACAGGTTAGGTTTAATTTTATATTTGCATTATTGATAGTTCTTATATTAATTTTAGAAATGACAAAATCATCAATTGTCAATAAAATTATTCATCATTTGTTTACAAGAACACACAAATAATTCTTTCTAATAAGGACTACACTTAGTAATTACTGCAATGACGTTTCAAATTGTATTACACGTTTCTAATATTGTACTACATTCAAGTATATTATGTGAGCTAAATATGATTTATATTAGTACAGGGATATACAAAGGTGAATGAATACATTCTTTTCCAGTGAATATAATTAATTAAAGGTCTTTAATAAATTTTAACAAGTTTAGGAATACTTCTGGGAAATGTTAGTTACATTCTTATACTATACTAGTGTATAACACCGTCAAAAATGACGGAATGTGAAATCAATTAAGGTAGTGAATCAAGCATTTCTTGCTTTCTTGATCACTATATTTAATTAAACTCTTTTCTATATCGCTTTATAAAAAAAAAAAAAAAAAAAAAAAAAAAAAACATGAAATTCCTCAAAAGTTCGCTTCCGGTACCTGTTGCCTTCGTCAGCGAACCAATTATTCATATTCTTGGGTGCCTGTCTTCATTGCCTTTGACAATAGCTTGCCAGCGGACTTCCATTTGTGTGCATATCAGATGACAGTTTCGAAACGGACAGTATCGAAAAAAAAAATTTGAAGTAGCAATTTTATATTTGAATCCGTGTTACATGTGAACAACACTTTACGTGGTGTACATAACACGTTCTTTCATGTTATTTTCTATATTTATTTGATTTATTCGATCAACTATAAAATGACAACAATTTTAAGCCAAATATAATATTACAATATGCTATGATCGGCTACATCTGTCGTGAGACAATTAATTTTTTGGGGTTATAATAGCAGTTGAATTAGCTACTAGTAGTTGGTATATAGAAAAATAAATAATTAAATATGTAAATCTGATCATAATATAGCCTTAATAAAGCTCTCCCTGTAGACTTTTGAATTTTTACTGCATTTTTAGACAAAAATACATATTTTATGCGATTATTTTTTCCGTTTCTTTTTCCTTTCCATTTTTTTTCCATTTAGGAACAACTATAGTATTTCCCCACAACAGGATTTGGCGATTAACGCTAAATCATAAATCTAAAAATCATAAATTAGAAAACCATAAGCTAAATCATAAATCATAAAATCATAAATATAAAATAAACAGCATGATGGCTGCATATTATATATGAATCCAGAACGGCATCGTTTTCGTTCAAAACGGCGCCAAAGAAAAATCGCCAAATCCATTGTTGGGAAATACTATAGTTATACCTTCTTCTTTTTTTTTTCACTATTTTATAATTTATTTATATTTTTGATTCACTATTTGGCTTAAAGTGGCTTTCAGAAAAGTAGAGTTCTTAGTGAAACATTTCCGATCTATTTCATCATTAAAATTTTAAAATATTACCCAAGATTATAAATCAATTTACTTTCATGCCAAGCATAATTCATCCGTGCCAAAAGCATACTATTTAAACAAAAAAAAAAAAAAAAAAAACATATTCTTCGACCACATTTGATGAAACTATGGAAGCAGCTGTGCAAGCGCTAACTCAACGATTCAAAAGCTGAAATAGGGGTGACAGTCAACTGACTCGGAGAAAATGAGCAATAACAGAGTACGGCATTGCTGGATTTTTTTCCAAATTTCAAGCTGGCATCCCTCCAACATTTTGGACGCGTTCTCACTACCAGTTCAAAATCCAAATCTATAGTAGTAGTCAGTAAAAATAGTTAATAATAGTCAAAGAAAAAGAAAAAAAAAATCTCAGACTTTTGGCGACAATATTTCAAATATCGCCAAAAAGTCCTTTACTAAAGTTGACCCGAATATTTACTTACATCATACAGATAAATTTAAGGGGAAGGAAGAGCTTTAGTATTGAATTCCCTTGAATAAATTTAAAATTTGGCCCCTAAGAAAATATTTCTCTCTAAGGTCCTTGATTACACAATTAATTGAATAGAGCCAAAATGGTAATAAACAGCGAATCCATTACTAATTCAATAACTGATAACCATAAATATTGCACCTAAAACTAAAGTATATTATAAAACGTTATTTATTTTTTTTTCTCCATTTTTATACTTTCATTTTTTCATATGCATAAGCAAATTTAATATTATATATATATATATATATATATATATATATATATATATATATATATATATATATATTTCGCGTGAAAGCACGTTCCATTTTACGTTAAAAAATAATAATAATTGTTTTTTTTTTTTTTTTTTTTTTTTTTTCAATAATTATAAGTTTAAATGTCCAATTTTGAATTTATTACCAGGTTATTATTTTCATATTTTAATTAGTTTAAAAAATCTAATCAAAACTTCATTAAAGATTAGGTATCAAATGAAAGAAGCAATTTTTCTGAATCCATCGTATTAAACAGCTTATCGATCGGACAATTAGATTTTTTTTAAAATTAACTAAAGTATGAAAGGCAACTTCCTATAAAGATGAGTATGAACCGTAATCGTCATCGCACTTGCAAATTACATAAATAGATTGCGTTTTTTATAATCGCCGGTTATGATTAATTTAGAGCTTTAAACATTACAATTAGATAGTTTTTGAAGGTTTCAGAGGAAATAAATAAGAATAGATGTGACACAAATTCTCATAATAAAATTACCACTCTGAATCGCGCTGTTCGATTTTAACTAATTTCATAAATATGGCGCCGAAATCATCTGTTTGTTTATATCAGAAAAGTACACTATCATGATAGCAAGAAAATAATAACTATTAACCCCATGATTTTTATGATTGAATTTTATATTTTATATTATATTTTAATTTTATCTTCCATGGGTATTTTAGAATTGCAATGGTAGTTATAAACTTTTGTTGAAATCTTTTTACATATTGAGATTAAGGGAAAAGTGTCAGAATAATAAAAAAAAAAAAAAAAATTCAGTTTTGAAAGTTCTTTCTAATGATGTAAAATTTATATAGATTAATAAAAATAAATAAATAAATAAAATAAAATAAAAAATAAAATGAAATAAAAATAGATAGCATTTAAGAAAAAAAAAAAAAAAAAAGACACCCAAATTTTTTTTGTTGTGAAGTGGTCTAACCGGAATTGTTCCTGACAGATGATGTTCATTATTATTATTAAATGGTCAGCAAAGTATTACATTAGATTTTAAATTTTAACGCTCATTTTTTGCTATAATTGCACTTGTGGTGCACTGCAAAGCGAAATCGTAATTTAACCGACTTATATGTGTATACGAGGTATGTTAACAGCATAAAGAAAAAATGAAACAGAATTGCAGAAAATAAAAATCCGGTATTATTACCAGTATTTGATGTTGACATTGAAAATTTTGAACAGGATTGATAAGTTTCAGGGATTATTATCTTGCATTTATCTAAATAATATCGAATAATAAGTGTTTGTGATTTTATTATTTAAATATTTATGAAATAGTAGTCTATGTTAAGTGAGTGAATTGAGACGGCGACAGCCTCAATCAAACTGAAATACTATACAGTAAATAAGATGTTTGTAAACCTCTTTGTTTTTTCATTTATCTGTTTCTGAATCGCGTTTATACTTGTTAACTAATTCCTTAATGTGTAACCTTTGTTTTCACTAAAGATTATTATTATTATTTTCTTTTTTATTCCTATTTGGTATCCAAGTTTTTCATAGTTTATATTACTAAAGATCAAGTCAAAGTTCTAAAAAAAAAAAAAAAAAAAAAAGAAAGAAAGAAAAATAAATCTTATCGCTGATACATTGCAAAAATTTCATTTCTTCATGAGTTTTATCACTAAATGTAATTGAAAAAGTTTATTACTTCATAAATTATATTTCTAAATATATATAAATATAAATATATATATATATTTACAACACAAACACCAAAAATGTTCTGAAAGAAAAAAAAATATATATATATATATATACAGTGTGAAAATATTATTTATACACAATAAATATTTTGAACATATGTAATTTTAGTTATTTTTAACAATTAAATTACATCTCAACTATTCAGGCAAATTTACATACATCAATATCAATTACATTTTTGAACGAATATAATATATATATATATATATATATATATATATATATATATATAATTATATTTATAAATTTACTGTCTAAAATTGATTTAAATCATTTTTCGTTACTATTTATGCTGAAGAGACATCAAAAACCATAAAATGATATTTTCCCACAGTTGCATAGCTTATTAATTTCATCCGGAATATTGTTAGTCTACCCTTTTTAACAACGTAGTATTTGAAGACAAATTTTCTTTAAAATGTATCAGTCCGTTGAAATATGAAGAAAATTATTGTAAAAAGATTACGGGTGGGCAAAAGGGGCAGGGCTAACAACATTCCGTAATAAATTAAAAAAAAAAAAAAAAAAAAAAAAAACCTTATCAGCTATGTTTTAATCTATACATGTTTAAGTTGGGACAAAATTTACTTTAGATATATTTGTTAATGATTAAAATATGAAGACTACTAATGGACTTTTCTACTAATGGACTTTTCAAATTAGACTGATTATATTTCAGAATATTTTCTTATTAATTATAAATTTAATACTCATGTGAAACTTCATTTAGGAAAATTTATTTATTATATTATTTCATGTGTTATCTTTGTGAATAAATAATATTCATATGCATTAAAAAGATATATAATATTAATGCGTTTTTACCGCTAAAATACACATCAACAGACCAATAATATAGACATAAATAATATAGCTAAAATAGAAATAACCAGAAAAGCAAATTTGTTATTAAAAATGCATTAAAATGATAAAAATTATTTATAAATTAATAGTTTCTATTTTAGTTAAATATTTTTTTTTCTACCATTTTACTTTTCAAGAAGAAATATTACATTCAAAATATGTTTCTCTCGATGTATTGCTAAATTTCAAACAAAACTGTATTTGAGACAAATTTACATAAACCTATCAATTTAATGGTGAGTATATCCATATCGCACTTTGTTTAAATGGTTTTTGTAAGGTTGATTTATGTCTCATATTTTGAAAAGAGGTTTTTTTTTTTTTTTTTTTTTTTCCCTTAGTGATATTTTTCAAACTTTCTTTTTTTCACAATGCTTTCAATTTTTATAAAACTTTTTTTTTTTTTTTTTTTTTTTTTTTTTATTTAAGTACACATAAAAATGTAAAATAAAGTTAGAAAAATGTAAAATCTTAGAAAAACGTAAAATACATAACTTATTTAATATTCCTCAAAATAACTCTACATACATATAAATAGAGTTTAATAGTTTTATGCGTTTAAATGTGAAATATATATATATATATATATATATAACAGGAATTCTAAACTCAAACTGCATTAAAACCTTCATTCATGTACCTATTTTTTCCTCATATTTTGGATATTCAGCTTTCTCACATTTACAATTTACAACAATTGGTTTCCGTACAAAAAATAAATAATATTAGTTTTAAAAAATGTTCCATTTGTCATATATACTTAATGTTTTAATTTGTATGATCTCGTGGGGAAGCTATCGCTCTGAAGCTATTTGTTTGCATATATCTGCTAACAGACTGTACGCTATATATGTATACAGTGTGTTAAGAAATTATAAGACCTCAAGCGTATTGGTGCATGTCTAAAGAAGAAAGCATAATATGCAAATTTTTAGTTGCGTATTTAAAATTGATAAGAAAACGCATCCTAGACTAATTCCAACTTTTAAAATTAAATTAAATTTCATTAAAACTTATTCATTTTTCTAAAATTTAAAGACTGTGGCTGTTAAGAAATTATAAGACCA
Source organism: Salticus scenicus (assembly GCA_963930645.1). Classification (NCBI taxonomy): domain Eukaryota; kingdom Metazoa; phylum Arthropoda; class Arachnida; order Araneae; family Salticidae; genus Salticus; species Salticus scenicus. Next base: position 204,506,262 of record OZ005650.1, on the reverse strand, counting down.
CCTGAGAAAATTAGCATATTATACATGACGTCAAACTCAATATGAAACGCATGCGTCAGTATTTCGTAAAAGCATTACCTCAGAAGCAAAGGCTTAGGTTTTGAATGTATTATAGACGATTAATTTGACGATGCCTCGAGGTAAAGAATTATCGGAGTGCGAAGTGAGAAAAATTTTATTTTATAAAGGTTCTGTTTAATCTGAAAGAGATATTGCGAGGATAATGAACCGTTCTAAAACTGCCATTCATAATGCCATAATTAGAAAAGATTATTCAAACAAAATAAAATGATCTGGTAGAAAAAATATTTTGACAGCACGTGGTAATAGACAAATTTTTCGACTGTCAACTAAAAAAGGTCTTTCAACTCGTGAAATTTCGAAACATTTCAGCAAGAAAACTTCACATGTAACAGTCTGGAAGAGTCTTGAATTAAATATTAATACGAAATTGAAGAAATTGAAGAAAAAACCAAAGTTATTGAAATGCCATCGAGAAGAAAGTTTAAAATGGCCAAAAAATGTCATGTCATGGAATGATGAGTGGAAACAAATTATATTTTCTGATGAAAAGAAATTTAACCTTGATGGTCCCGATGGTTACAAACACTATTGGCACGACTTAAGGAAGGAACCAAAAGAATGCTTCAGTCGACAAATGGGGGGAGAATCAGTAATGATTTGGGGAGCTTTCAGTTATGAGGAGTTCTGTGATTTACAGAGGATTTCGGGTTATATGAACTCAACACAATATCAGTCTATGCTATATGATCATATGATACCGTTTGGACCTTTATTAGGTGGTGCTAACTGGATGTTTTACCAGGACAGTGCTGCTTGTCATACATCTAAATCCACACAGGAGCGGTTTAAAAAAGAAAAAAATAATGTTTTGCCATGGCCAAGTCGCAGTCCAGACTTGAACCCCATGGAAAACCTATGGGGTATATTATCTCGCAAAGTTTATGCTAATAATAAACAATTTTCATCTGCCAATGAACTGGAAGTAGCCATTGTAAAAGAATGGTACAATATTTCTATAACTGAACTTAATCACCTGGTTACTTCAATGAAAAACAGAGTGTTTGAAGTCATCGGGAAAAATGGAGGACCAATATCATATTAATTTTTTATACAATTTTGTTTTTTGACAAGTGGTCTTATATTTTCTTAACAGGTTATTTTTCACTTATTTCTAATATATATTTTAATTAAACATGTATTGCATTATACCAAGTTATTGCAAACTAATTATAAAAAATATAGAACAATTTGTTATTTTATGTATTTAAATTATGATTAGAATCTTTATTTTTCTTATCATTTATAAAATTAATGTGGTCTTATAATTTTTTAACGGACTGTATATATATATATATATAATAACAATAATAAATTTACCATCAATAAACAAATAATCCGATGATGCAAACTCATTTTTTTTCCTTCAATATTTAATTAAAAATATTAATGTAAGTTAATGTTATGATCACGAATTTAAACAATTTTAAGTGTTCAACATTTGTCGCCAAAGATGTAATAGCATTTCTAAAATCTTGGATTTACAAATTAAATTAAAATTTTGGAAATGTTCCAAGTGGTTTATGAGGTGAAATTCTTTGCCCATCGTTGGAAGAAATATAAATTAAACGCAGGCCCGGGTCTAAAGTGAATATGCATATATATTAAACTTTAATTGCATCCAACGTGATACAATATGCGCTAAAAATATACAATTTAAAACATTAAAATACACAAAACATAAATATAAACGTTTCGAACCTTTTACGGGCTCCTCATCAGTAAAACATCAAAAAGTTGTTTGTTGAGTAAAACAAGAGGACTTTTTTAACAGTGTACAGTATATTCAGGGGGCACTGCACATGCCTCATTAAGCGGGAAAATTTGTCGCTTTGTATACCAGCCTTCGAGTAAAATTCTTGAATGATAATTTGAACAGTTAGATATGATTATTTTAGTATTGCTAAAATCAAGTAGATGGTCGGTTTCCATGGCATTTTGCACTATTTTAGAACGCATGTTTTTATGGCATGTTGCACAATTTTAGAATTTTTTTGTTGCACTATTATATTATCTTAATCCCCTTACTTTGAATTCTCAGTTTAGTATACCTTCTGCTTATAGTTTTCCTGGTGATTTAAAACGTAGTAGTGTTCCTTCTGATTGTTTGATGGTTTCACTTGATGTAGTTTCTCTTTTCACATCTATCCCTATCCTTTATGCTTGTGACATTATCCGTAAAATTTATAGTAATATTTTTACCAATAAATATTTAGATACAGAAGTTTTAATTGAACTTATTTCTTTTTGTATAAGTTCCAACTGTTTTAGCTTTAATAATACTTTTTATCAACAAAGTAATGGTATATAGCTATGGGTTCCCCCGCTTCAGTTCGAAGTGTAGAAATAGCCATGCAATTTATTGAAAATGAAATTAATTCTGATTTACACGACAAAATTTATTTTTGGCATAGATATGTGGGCGACAATTTTTTTATCACTGATAATCAATTTGTTTCTGTTATTCTTAATTACGCTAACTCCGTTAATCCATCAATTCAATTTACTTTAGAAAAAGAAAAATATAATAAAATGCCTTTCCTAGATATTTTAATTGAGTATTCGCTTTCTGATACTCATTCTAAATTTGTTACTTTCGTTTACAGAAAACCTACATTTTCAGGCCAGTATTTAAACTTTAATTCTACGAACCCTTCTTCACATAAGTCTGCAGTTTTCAATACTTTACTTAACCGCGCTAAATTATATTGCAGTATTGATGAGCTTTTCCAGTTAGAATTCAAAAGATGTTTTTCGGACTTAAAACATAATAATCATCCCTCTTGCTGGATTAATAGGAAATTAAAAGAGTATGGCTTCAACATTGATAATCATGAAATTAATTCCTCCAAGTCACCTAAATCTTTCGTTACTTCTTCTTACTATTAAAAAAAAAAAATTCCGAATCTATTGCCAAAGTTTTACGCACTGTTAATATATATCTATCCCATAAACCCCTATTTCTAATTCGTAATTTCCTGTCTAATTTTAAATCCCTTATCGCCCCCTTTTCCCGTACATGTGTTACCTATAATATACCTTGCAAATCTTGCAGTTCTGTTTATATTGGTGAAACTGGTAGTTCCCTTCATACCCGAATTCTAGAACATAAAAGATTTTTCAAAAACCGCAATATTCGTTCTGAAATAGTGCAAACTGCCATAGAAACCTACCATCTACCTCATTTTAGCAATGTTAAAATAATCATATCTAACTGTTCAAATTATCATTCAAGAATTTTCCTCGAAGGCTGGTATACGAAGTAACAGTTTTTCCCGCTTAATGAGGCATGCGCAGTTCCCCCTGAATACACTGTACTGAGTTAAAGGAGTTCTCTTGATCTACTCAACAAATTACTTTTTGATTTTTACTGATGAGGAGCCTGTAAAAGGTTTGAAACGTTTAAATTTATGTTTTGTGTATTTTAATGTTTTAAATTGCATGTGTTTAGTGTATATTGTCTCGGTTTTGGTGTGATTAAAGTTTAATATAATTATACATGAAACATGATGATTTGTAAATTTTTAATTTATATATATATATATATATATATATATATATATATATATAAGAACGCTTAAAATATAAATGGAATATCTATCAGATGTAGTACGACTTATAGAAATTACAAATTGCAAATAGTATATTTGTAATTATTCAAAAAGATTTTATACACAGAGTTAAAACACGTAACACATACACCCATACCATATATATATATATATATATATATATATATATATATATGTATATATATATATATTCACAGATCTATATTTTTTTACTTCTGCATTCTCTGTTTGCAATTGAATTATATTTATTTATTTCCTGCATTTTTTCCCTTGCTGTTTATGCTGCTTAAATAAATAAATAAATAGATAAATGAATTAATTACTTAAAAGATTATATATATATATATATATATATAGAGAGAGAGAGAGAGAGAAAACTATTGACATGAATTTATAAATAAATAAGTTTTACAGATTAGAAAAACCAAAAGGAGAATTACAAACCAAGATAAAGCAAATAGCAATTTTGCTATTATTTGTAAAGTATTTTTATAAAAATCTTCTTTTAAAGGAATATTCAAGTAATAGTTCTTTCAATAAGTTATCTGACCACCCTTCTTATATCAAAAAACGTATACTGGCCTTTTATAAAAAAAACTAATTTTAAGCAGAAATTGTTTTAATTTTCCATATCTATTCGTTACTGTGAAATTTCATAAAAATCCAGTTAAATTTCGTTTTGTTACCTGTGGTACTAATAGCTATAATGATAAAGCCGGTAAAATCTTGTTTAAATATTTAAATTCAGTTTTAAAAGTTATAATTCTGCTAATGATTGTAACATTATAAACAATAACCAGAAAGTTTAAAACTATTTCAAGATTAATTCAGAAAGCATTGCTTCCGTAAATACCTATGAAAATTTGTTTGGCAGTATTCCGCACAACTTGGTAATAGAAGTTTTTGAAAGCATTGATGATGAATTTGGCAGCTACTTAAATTGTGATAAAAATTACTGGATTAATCTCATCAGGTTTTGTATTTTTGAAAACGTTTTGTTTAACGGAAAAGATTGCATTTACAGCGGAGGGGGATCCCAATGGGAACGAGTTTTTCGAGTGCTTTCGCAAATTTATTTTTATATTTTTTCGAATTTTTTTTTATAAATATTACTTTCTTCAGATATATTGATGATTTAATTGTTTTTAACTGTAATTGTTTCGAAAATATTTCTGGAAAAATATATCCTAAAGAATTAATTTTAAGTCGTACAGATACTGATAAAATGTATTCCTAGATTTAAATATAAAGAGAAGTGAAGATAAATGGCTCATTGGATTATATGATAAAAGAAAATATTTTAATTTTAAAGTTAAGAGTCTTACTAATTGTTTTTCAAATATCAGTAGAAAAGTTTTTAAAAAATATTATGTTCGCACAGCTTAAAAAGAATTCCTACTATTTGCAAAAATGAAGAAGATTTAAAATATGCTCTTGAAGACTTAAAATGCACCTTGCAAGTTAACTGTTACCCGTCCCAATTTTTAACTGTGAGTTTCCAGAGTTTTCCTATCTCGGTTTGTTCTATACTTCCTCATTCAAGGGCGATATTGAAGTACCGACGAGTAGCCCCGTGCGTCGGCCGAAGTTAATTTGTTTTCCATATGAAGGGTTGTATTCTTATTTCATTTTATACTTTCTTGTTTACATACAGTTATTCTTTATTGTATTGTATATATTTTTTTTAATGAATTGATGTAATTTTGTAACTTTTTCAATTTGATAATTTTATGAAGTTTTTTTTAGTAGTTTTATATATTATATGTATGTTTGATTTCTCTTCAGTTATTGGTGGTTTTCAGTTTGGTGAGAAGTTGGGGGCTAAGGATAGTTATTAGCTTATAGCTACTGTCCTTTCAGAAACTTCTCGTTCACCCCTACACTGAAGGGCCTCCCTGATGACGATCTCAGTGTTTTTTGGGGTTTAATTTTCATTCATTTGTTTATGTATATCTACATTTATATATTCCTATATATATATAAAAGAACGAAAACTTTTCATGTGTATGATTTGTGTTTTCTGCAATTTAATTAATTCTAAACACTTTTTTTCTCCACAATATTTAATTATTATTTTTGATTATGGCTTCTATGACAGATTTTCGTTGAATAAATAAATGAATGAGAAACATAATTACTGCTTTTTGAACAGTATTTTCTTTCACAAGAAAAGCACATTAGAAACCCGTACATCATGTTCCAAAAGAGCAATAATCTACTGAACACTTTAATGCCGACGTTTTTTTTTGTTTTTTTTTTCCCACCTTGTAACCCCGATCTGAATCCGGTAGAAAAGATGCGGGCTGTACTAAAACACTGCAGGTTGGTGGAAGACATTGCAATGATACTACATACCTGGAAAAAAGAATATATATATATATATATATATATATTACCGTCAAATGGGAAGGCAAAAAAAAAAAAAAGAAGCCAAACTCTTTGCAAATTTTTTTAGAAACCATACCTGTAAGGATATATATGTTCATACTTATAAAAGATAAAACATGTATTTTTAATTAAACACTAATTTGTTGTTTGTTTCAGTGGACATATCATTTTGATACAGGTTTTTCACATAATTTTGTTTTCTTTTACATTTCAAAGAATTTACGTAATATTTATACTTTGGTTTTTCATTGAATGTAGAAATTAAAATTATAAATTTTCATTTTTTAATAAAGATTTTTTTTTTTTTTTTTTTTCGATTTAAATTTCGTTTGTGTTAGTGCGCCTATTATTTTGATACACTTTGTGAATTTCGTATTTCTGATACTGACATCTAAATATTTAATCGATATATATTACGATCCCATAAAATCTGCTACATTAATACATACATGTAAAACACGAATGTTCAATTAAAAAATCATTTTAAGTTTTATTGTATTAAAAAACAGGTATTTGTTACAATAATAATTATAAATTATGTAAATATGCAAGTATAATCACGTCAAAATATTCTAAAAAAATGCACATAAAATTAATAAATAATTAATTGGTATGGGATAAATAGTAAATAGATATTATATAAATATACAAGTAAAAATCTTTTATAAAAAACACATTTAAGATTATTTAAATATAATTTCGAAATAAATGCTTGATTAAATTATAAGTTATAAAGGTTATAATATTGTTGTTACAGACATTTAATCCTAAAGAAACGAATAGATAAATTCTCTTTAGTAAAATCAAATATTAAAAAAAAGAAACAATATGTACTAAAAAAAAATTAAAAAGTCAGAATTAATTTTTAATAAAATGTTTTACTAGTTTGTTACTATTCCAAATATACATTGGAGATAAAACATTTTGAAACATTCTATTCTATAAAAATATTTCTATTTTATACAGATAAATTATTTATCAGAAAATTTTAGTATAATAGTGCTTTACATTCAAAACATTTTAAATACAACAGTAAAAAATATGCTGAATATTTCCTTCCGATTAAATAATAAGTGCTTAAATTGTTATCAGTAAGGCGAAAAGACGAGGGGATATCTGAATGGTATTGAAATCTCAAGAGATATTTTTCTCAAAAATGCATATTCGTATTGCTGTAGGGATTGACTTATTTGCTCGATTTTTTCTGAATAAATTTGTAATAAGGCTTTCAACTAAAAGATATAAACTCCTCCAATCGTGCATTATGTATTCTAATTAAATGATTAAAAAAAAAAAAAATAGGAACGAATAATTCCTTCTACTTAGGGAAAAAATATTTAATTAAATTTTAAAATCTAAAGTCAAATAATTATAAGCTCGAATCACACAAACAAATAATAATAAAAACAAAGTATTGACTAGAGATAAATAATTGTAGATATATAATTAAAAACTGCCAGGTTATTATTTCATTTAGTTTACCTATTTAAACTAATGAAGAATTAATTTCACATCTAAATATAAATTGTAATTGAATTAGCCATTATAATAAGAAACAATTAATTTGACTTTACTCACATAAGTTTCAATTCTCTCCGAACGATTTTATTAATAAAATAATTTTAGAAACATAAATAAAAAATGTTTATTCTACGCACTGTAATTCCCTTAGTATAAAAATTCATTCTCCTAAAAATTTTATAGTTAGACGCATGTTAACCTGGATATGTTATAAGTACTACTATAAATTATTAAAATATTGCGTTTATTAATTAATTTCAATGTTTTTTGTTTTTGTTTTTCCATTCGTAGACGGGAGATTTTTAATGGTATTTTTTAACAGATTTACATTAATGGTATAAGAGAATCACGAATGTGCCTTTTATCCCAGTTAATAGTCTTGTAACGTTAGCAACTTGGGTGGTAAGATCTTTTACACGACTTTACGGAAAAAAAAAAAAAAAAAGATAATTCAGAAACAACAGTGTTATTCCATTTCCCCTAATCTATTTGTCCGGAGTTTTTCATCTCTCATTACATATGCAGTAAGGGACGCCAAATTCGATTCTTTATCTTGTTTATCATACCTATGAGTAGATTTATGGAGCGTGATGTGCACTGATCACTTCAAAAATGTTAAAGTAAATGCTAATGTTGCTATTTATGAAAAAATAATCTGTATATGGCTTAAAAATACAATGGAAAAAGTAGTATTAAGAGAAAAGATTACATATGTATAATGAATCTCAAATAAACAAATTCAACGAAAAATCTCCTTTATTATCTAAAATTGTGATGTGCAGTAAATTTAGCAAACCGTTTTCATTATTTTTAGTATGAAAACGCGTTGTTTATGATATTAAGGTTTTTTTTTTTTTTTTTTTTTTTTTTTTACTTTTGTAAGTATAAACACTCAATACAATTTATAATAATGCTACAAATATTCATTAAATTATGTTGCGTCATATTTACAAATTTAAGGCTTTAAACTGTTTAAGAAATTTAATGGTCGCTAACACCATTGTGTTATTTAATGAATAATACAATGGTTTCACGAAACCTATTCTGTTTAAAACAGACAACACACTTCTGTTTCCTCTGTCAAAGATTGTTTCGAAACATTATTTATAGATGAAATTTATAGTTCGTCTTTAAAAACTCCTTCTATCATTAGCATTATTATTTTGTACTAGTTATTCTAAACAGCAAGCTGGTTTGCGATACAATTAAATGTATGTAAATATACCTTTTTATATGTGCACGTTCAGATAAATTACTGAGTTAGAAGATACAAAATATTATTATTATTATTATTATTATTATTATTTTATTTATTTATTTACTAATTTTCAAATAACGTAAAAGTATATATTTTTAATTAAAATAAATTGTTAATTTTAAATTAAAATATTGTTTTAAATAGTGTTGCGATTTATTTATTTATTTATTTATTAACATAGTTTTATTAAGATGACTAAAAATTCTGCTTGTTTCTTTTTTTTCATTAAAAATGTAATGACTCGATAGTATTTAATATGTATAACAGGTGATTATTATTATAAAAATAAATATGTTTGATTATTCAGCATTAAAAAGTAATATTTATCCCAAGTAGCTCCGGAACATTCTTTGGACGTCTAATAACGGTTACAATAGTTCAAACACAGTGTTTCGTGTCAAAAGAACGTTCCATTAGACGTTCAAAAATTGTAATTTTGAACGTTCTAAAAAAGTGTGCGTTGCACCTTCCATAAAATGTACAATTTCAGTTCTATACCAAACGTTTAAATGTAACACCGTCATAAAACGTTCTGTCTCAGTGAGATTATTACGAATAGGACAAAATGCCCAGATTCAGTTTTGATTTCGTAATATTCATTGAGTGTTGGTGTTAGGAATAAAACAAACTAACTACACGAGGGTCCTAGGTCTGGATGGTGTACCCTCAGTGGAAATCATTCTAAGAATGCCTAACCCTTATTTACGAGAGTTTCAAAGAAAATCACGGGAAAACTCGGAAAACCTAAGTCGACGAGCGCGACCAGGAATCGAAACCAACATTTCCCGTCTGTAAGGTTCGAGAGTAGAACCTCGCGGTCACTAATACTCATCGGGAAGTTACAGAAATGAGTTTTTATTTTTTTCTTTCTTTAAGCATAATTTTAAACTTTTATTATATTTTATTTATGATTCTATTTAAGTTTGAATGTTACTGTTAAATTATCAATATTGATAATGTTGTTAAATCATTACTCTGTTTGATTGTTCTTTTTTTTTTTTTTTAACTCCGAATTTTATTTAATAAATTTTAATAAAAGAAAATTACTTAATATATATTTCAAAAATTATTTTCTTAATAGATGAAAATTTTACGTAGCCATTCTCTTTTAATTAAACTGTGTAAAAGAAATCTTCTACCCATCGCACTACTTTATTCAGTAGCATTCTATATAACAGCGCCACTTAACCAGTTAACATGAACAAAATTTAATAAACACTGTATCTCAAAATTAAAATTTTACATATTAAATTTATTGCAGATTTCACTAACACATGCTGAGGTATAGCTATCTGGAAAAATTGCATAATAAAGAGTACTATATCGGCCGATATATACCCAAACTGAATTATAATAGTTTTTCCTAATATGTATTTCACAAACTCATGTTAGTGAATTTTTAATAATAATAATAATAATCTGGGATATTGCTTTCCTTTAAACGGGATTGAGTTGCAGCACATTAGTGCCACCTCTCAATTAATATATGCTCAAATTAGATCACCATAGTTTAACATAATATCTATCTCACATATCAAATTTGGTGCAGTTTTATTCAATAGAAACTGAGATACTGCCCTCCGTTACATGGAGTTGGGGGGGAAATACATAATAGCTGAGCACTTATTAGGTCATATATTCCAAAAATTAATCAGGGCTAGTTTAAATAAAATTTAGACTAAATATCAATTTAGGTTAAATTCTGTACACTGATTCTTCAGATACAATTTCCACAAAATTTTATTAAGATGCGCAAACAAGTTTTAAAAATTGTCGAATCTTATCGAGGACATCTCAAGGAGTGTTAAAACCCTAAGTCGAAAATTTCCATGCATCCATTGCGTCCTTTTTATGTACACAGAAAAAATAAAGTGTATGCCATTTCTGATCCTTTCACTGAATATTTTATTCAATACTGAAATATACACTAAAACAAAATATGCTTTTCCGTTTAATTCGAGATTTTAAAATGGAAAAATAAAGTGATCTCATAAGTTTTTCAAATACTTTATAAAAATTTAAATAATTGTTTAACTCAGCTCCATTTTTCCTTAAAATATTGGCTATATGTTTTCTACAGCTATAAATGCTTAATAAATGTCTGTTTCAAATGTTGAACTTTGAAACATGATTATTGCGGATGTAAGAAGTTAAGGGCAGATCATAACATCGACATCTGTGGATTGCATTTATTTAATTCTCGCTGACCGTGCAAAGTCAAACGCCAGGTCTTGGGAAAATCTGTTTTGTTCAGTTTTAGCGTTATAATGACTTGGATAAGCTTTAGAAAAGGTAAAAATGTAATATTTTTAACCTGTATATATGAAATAAATATAAATGAAATAAATATAAATGACTTTAAATTTGAATGTTATAAATTAATTATCATTAAGCACTCACTTAAAAATTCAAATTTACACTTTATTCATATTTTTTCTTTTTCTTTTTCTTTTTCTTTTTTTTTTTTTTTTTTTACAATTTATATCAAATGTATAATTTTATTATGAAGATTTTTAAGATATTTTTGTTTGTATTTCTATAGTATATATATATATATATATATATTTAATAAAATAAATAAATTTTAAAATTTTAAAAAGAAACATTATAAGAATTTCAAATATTTATTTTTTTATTAACACATTTGTTAAAACAAACAAACTCACCAACACGCGTGCACACACACAATACATATATATACAAGTTTTAGGCCTTATTTGTCAATAATACATAATGTAGTATGTATTCTATAGTTTCAGGTGTAGTTACTTATAAATATTACTACTTTGTAATTTTGTATTGAATTTACAATTGTCATAAATATATATATGCATCTATCATTTTTGGGTAATATATTTCTTACAAAGTAATATCCGGCGAACGTTCCATCACACACACACACACAAAAAAAAAAAAATCCTGAATTTAGAAAGAAATTTCAAATGGTAACGACTAATACATAATATGATTAATAAACATTATCATTAATTTTGATTGATAATTAATTAATTGTTCCTTGAAAATAAGTAAATTAAACACATATTACATATAAAATTAATATATGTATATATTGCATAAAAATTAATCAATATTTCTACATTGATTAAACATTGGGAAATTTTAGAAACTGATCAATAGTTCTTTGTTGATAAGGAGCAATTAATTGTTTAACATTTCTAACAAAAATGCAATACTGGCTGCAATTTTTCAGATTCCATCCCGTTTCCCCATTATTTTTTTGAGTATATGAAATGTTTCATTTGCATCAACTACTTCAGACTGAAGATCCTGCTCTCTGTATAAATCAGTTTTCATCTTTACTAGAAGTCTCGCATGAACGTTTTAAAGCTTCAACTGCTTGAAGCTTGAACTATTTTATGCTTGTGATAGTTTCAGACAAAGTTTTTGTCAAGCTGAACATTTTGAAACACATTTTCGTTAAGTTGATCCTCACATTGAATGACGTTTTCTTGAGACTATTCTTTTGATTTAAATACACACGCTAAGAAGATTGGAATAATGTTTATCGCTATGCTGACCCAAGAATATTTTAAGCAATACATTTTCCATAGGTGATATTGCATACGGATTTTGCTACAATATTTATAGAAAAAGCCAATGAAACAGGTAAATCGATATCTGTTACAGATTTTATGTGTGATTCTTTTTCGTAATGACATTTTTAAGCTCTATTCTTTAAACAAGTGACTGAATGACAACGGTTGTTTTAAGTGGATTAATCGTTAGCTTTGCATGTTACTACATTACATCTGTGGCATGTATAGCGCAATTGTTCTAAACCAAAATAATATTTTTAGTTAGCTTTTAGTCCCATTGAACTAGAGGAGTCCGTCAAGATTGCAAATGTGAATTATTTGTTTTTATTATTTTATTAATCCACAAAGGAATTATTTATTCCTCAAAAGTAATGAGCTTTCCTGGGAAACTAAAAAATGTTTTTTGATAGTTCTCGTCACATCGCTCATCAGAAGATCAGTTGCTTATTTTTTTTACATCTTCTATTGTTTTCGGTCTTGATCATATGAGTGTGCTAAGGTAAAGCCCAACAAAACTATGTAATTTCCTAATTGTTAAAAATTTAAGTTGGATCATAGTCTTTTAGAAAAAAGTCTTTTTTTCAATAACCATGGTGAAAATCTGAGTCCTGCTTTTCTCCGTGAAGTTTACAGTAAACGAGTTTGCAAGGTGTTTTTTTTTTTTTTTTTTTTTTTAAGATACGGAGTACGGTTTACGAAATTCAGATGCACTTTCAGTTTTTTTCAGCAAAGATTATTTTCTTCAATCTAAATTATTCAACGAATCAACTGCCTCAACTTCTGCTTTCCCTACGTGATTCTAGTTGTGCTACAAATTTGGGCATTAATATTTTTTCCATGTTTAAGCAAACTCCATAAAGGGAATTCATGAATCCGAAGTTCTATTAACCCTTCCTTTAGATTCGTCTGTGGAAAATCATCGTTATTTTGCCAAAATTTCATACTTTTCTTTTAAATTTAAAATGTTTCCTTTTAAATATTTTGCTTCTTGGTTATTTCAGAATAAGATCTAAAAATTATCTTCTGATGATAAAAAATAAGTAAAATATCGCTAGTGAATCAAAGCAAATTTCTAACTTATTACCGCACTAAGATTACGTTCTTTGAATTCATTACTAAGACGATCCATTACAGTTTATTTTGTTACTGTGCTGAAGCTATAAAATTTTTGATAAAGAAGGGATTGCTGACTTTATTTATTTTTCATTTAAAAATTAAAATTCAGAGAGTAAAAAATAATCTTTTTTATCGAGAGTAAATTCACATTTTTGCTGTTGAAGAGAAATTTTTAAGTTCATTAACAGGCGATGCTGATTTTATTAAGCAACAGTTTTAAAGAAAGTTCTGAAATGTAGCCTTCAGTTCACGTGGAACTCACCTATATTATGTTTTCTTTGTTTATACGCAATAGAACCTGATGTAGAGTCTTGCATTAAATGAAAAATATTGCAGTGTAAAAGCTTCGTTTTTTGAGAGATTTTTATCAAACGCTGTTAGGAACTAATGTGAAGGTGCAACTACATACACATTTGTATTTAATTATGTGCAGTAGCTCCTGTGATGCGGTTAGAACAAAATTTTGCCTCACACAAACAGAGAGACTTGGTATATATATGCATATCGTGTTTTGGACTGCTCAAAAAGTGTAAATCTATCGGAAAGCGGAAGTTGAAAAGTTTTATGAATTCTATACTTTTTTTCAATTGAATATAGGGGGAAAAAAGTAATAATATCGCTACGTCTAAAATAAAATTTAAAATAATAATAATAATGATATTACAATTATCTAGTTTGTATGCACATTACTTTTCTAATATTTTAATATAATTAGTTATATTTACTATCCTTTACCACGCAAAACATATGCGTTTTAGTACCCACATACATAATATATTTTAAAAAATCTTCGAAATAAAATAATTAACTTTAAACTTTTATTTATTTATTTATATATTTATTATTATTTAATATATGAAAGTTATTTTAATCTTTTATATTTGCATTATATTTTCAAGGTTAGAAAATACTTTTTTCGCTGTTCAGTTAAAAATTCTTAGAATTAAATTAAATTAGTGTTATATAAAAAATGTATCTTAATATGCTAATTTTGATTTTTATCAATAGATTATATGTTAACACTTCTACTTTTTTTTTTTCAATAAAAATTTGCATTTTAGGTGCATTAGATTAAATTTCTGAAGCCGAACTCTTTCAAGAGTCCGTTCTGGTTTGACCAATCAGATAACACTTTATTTCACTTATCGTATTGTTTCCACAAAATTTAGCCGCAATTGTCCACATTAGAGAAATACTATAGAGATAATCGGTAGTAAGTTGAGATTTGTTGAACATAGTATTATAATTGTCCAGCCCGATTTATCTTAGTTTTTTTTTTTTTTTTTTTTTTTTTTTTTTTTTTTTAACACTGTATGAAAACACTGTATGAAAAGTCTCTAAACCATTTTTATATCATTAAATTGCATTTCATTAATGTTGATTTTTTTTTTTTTTTTTTTTTTTTTTTTTAGTTAACTCTGTTGGTTAAGTTATAATACTAAATTCATTAAGATTGTACCAGAGAATTGAATTTATATCATAAAACAATGTCCTTTACTCAACAAATTTTGAAATTTTGTAATGTTTTATAACAGTATAAACATTTACAAACATATTTTTGCTCTACATATGATCACATTGTTGAAGTTCAAGAACATGGGTTGCCTTGGTCCCTTTTTTGGGATACCTTAGATCAGTGGTTCCAAACCCATGGGCCACGGCCCACATGTGGGCGGCAGGCAATGTGGTACTGGGCCGTGGAATATTGAGGTCAAATACCAGTTTTTCGGGACGATTTACTAGTGAGATGTGGTGTCACTCAAAAGCTCTCCGTGGCCCGTAGTAATCAATAAGGAGAACAGTGTTGCCAGATTGGGGACTTTCTTTTATTCAATATCTACCACTAAATATTAATTGTCACAGTTGCCTAATTACTTCGGAGATTAATCATCCATTATGTATTTCGAATATCGCTTCTCAAACATATTGGTGACTATTAAATAAAAAAAATTCCCAATCTGGCAACACTGAAGAATAACGCTCTGGCTGTTCTTCAGGGATTTCATTCGTTAGTCGTCAAGGTAAACGCTCTCCTCTCTCCTTTTTCTTCCTTTCCTACCCACCGGGAACAGCACTTGTTTGACTCCTTTGTCAGTAGCTGTGATGGTGTATCGTATCTTTGTGTCTTCTATGAGCTATTAGTATTTCACGTCAATATGGATGCTTGGTTTCATACTGGATCTTGCCATAAGATGAAGCTATCAAGCGATGAAGGGACTTACGCATCTGATTTTACCAGTAATGAGTTTGTTAGTAAGTCGATGTCCAATCCAAGTTGTAGAAAAATAACAAGGAAAACTAAAACATATTTTCGTAAATTTAACCTTGATTTTTTTATGTGGGGGTTTGTGTTTTCTGGTTCTGATGAAGAGTGTGCGATATGTTTCGAAACGCTATCCAACGAATGCGTGGAACTCTGAAAACTTCAAAGACATCTATAAACTAAACATCCTGAATGTGTAGGGAAGTCTTTGGATTTCTTTCAAACAAAGAAAAGAATTTTTTTATGACTAAATCCATCATGCAAAAATCTTCAAAACAGAACAAACTAAGCACCAGAGTTTCTTATGAGCTATCTTTGTTAATCGCAAAGAAGGGTTCAGCTCACACCGTGGGAGAAGAACTTATACTACCCGCAGCAAAAATAGTAAGTAATGCTTTTTTTTAATGAAAAATGTACCAAAAAAAAAAAAAAAGGAAATTCCGTTATTAAATACGTCTGTGAAAAAAAAGAATTGATCGTTTTGAGTCTTTGTCGACAAAATGGGAAGAGCTTTTCAAATCTATTGACAATTTTATAAAAGAAAATGAAGTCGGTCAAAGTGTGTAGGTTTGACAACTGATGGGGCACGTGCTATGTCAGGAATTCATACTGGTTTAGTCGCCAGAGTTAGAACAGTTGCTCTCTTGGTTCAATGGACACATTGTAGCATACATTGAGAGATTCTTGTAGTTAAAGGTATGGACGAGTGTTTAAAAAACTCTTGACGATGCAGTAAAAATCGTGAACTTAAAGCAAGGTCTAAAGACTCCAGATTGTTTGGTGTTTTGTGTGATGAAATGGGCAGTGAACATAGACAGCTTCTACTTCACTGTGAAGTTCGGTGGCCATCAAGAAATAAAGTATTGACAAGATTGTTTGAACTCCGCGACGAACTTAAGGTTTTCCTTAAGGAAGGAGAAAGGAGATTGTGATGGAAAACTTGCAAGCTCCTACTTAGACTGTTTGATCGATGAAAACTGGTTGAAAAGGTTGACATATCTGGCGGATATTTTCGGTTCCCTTAACATTCTTAACTCTGCAGGGCAAGAACGGTCATAAGTTTGTTTGCAAGATAAATATAAATTTAAGAATTCAGTATCGTTATAAAATTTAGCGTTTAATAGATTCATTATAATATCAACACCACAAAAATAAAACTGATTGTAACACAATTAAAATGTTAGCACAGAAATTTTACGATTATATTTTCGTCATACATATATAGATTTCTATTTGCCATTATATCTTTTACTTGTATACTAAGAGTTAGTGGGTCTCAAAGTCTTTTTTACAAAATTTGTGGTCCGCACAACTAAAAAGTTTGGGAACCGCTGCCTTAGATTATGAATCATCTTGCCAAATGTTAATATATATATTTACTTTTTTTATTACAATAATTAAATGATTATCGTAATTATTCTTATATGTTTGTGTACATTTATTTGGAGTAGTTTATTTCATGTAGGTTAAGAGTACCAGCATCGTGCCCTGTACAAGTAGTAGACATTTTAAAATTTAAACTGTGAAAACAAGCTTTTTAATTCCTGCATATGTTTAGAAGAATGGAAGGTTCTTGCTACGCTCTTGTACTAATAAGTTCTTGAATAGCAAACATCTGAATCCATTAGTTAAGTAATATGATTAGTTTAAATTAAATTAGTATAATGTAGACGTTTTTGTTGGACATCACAAAACTTCCTTCTACATTTCTCTATACAAATTTGCTCAGTACAAAAAATTAATTATTAAAACTATTTTCCAAGTTGTCTGCACAAGATTTATTTCTCATAGAAAAATATTACTAAATGTCCAAAGAAATTCTATTTTATATTGTACTCTACATTTACAAAAAAAAAAACGATAACTTAAAAAAAACCCCAAAGAAAAATATTTGAGATGTTTGGCGTTTCTGACGTAGTGGTTTATTCCGGTTTTAATATTCCAACGCCAAGTCTCCTGTTATTATTAGTTCAATTATTCCTTTATGGTTAGTAAATAAAATATCGGCGTTTTAAAGGTATTCACAAATTCTTATGAAAGATATCTAGAAGGGAAAGTTGTCTCCCTCTGGGAGGTGAGTGACGTTGCTGTTCTGTGTCCAGAAAAATGTCTTACTTGAATATTGCTATTATAAACAATTCTTTTTAATTTCATAACTATTCGCTAAGAATAATATTCATTGCATGCATTTATATGAAATTTTCCCTTTTACCGTCATATGAAAAATTTAGAAAAAAGAGAGACATACCGGACTAACGGACTAACACACTAACAGACACTCTACAGATGGACATCATACTCATTTTGATATTTTTGGATTCATCACACCTGAAAATGTGTTAAAAAGTTAAAAAAAAAAAAAAAAAAAAAGTCGAAAATTTTCACGATTACCTAAGTTCCCATACCTATAGTATGATGGGGAACTAATATTTAAATAAATAATTATTTTAGTTTATGGATGTTGGAACTTGACTATGCCTGCTTTAGAGATGCAAGAGCCTTAATTATTTAAAATAATTTAAATTTTAATTTAGTTAGCTTGTTTCTTGTCTTAAATAGTAATTCCAAGAAAATATAACTATTTCAGTCTTCTTTTCTTCTGCTTCTTCTTCTTTTTTTTTTTTTTTTTTTTTTATCTGTTTATATTTTTATAATTTCGAGAGCAAAAAATTCCGAGTTTGAAAAAACGAAAATTAAAAATGAAATACAAATGAAAATAAAAAGTCACTTCGTGAAAGAAACTTTAATTTGCTCAATATGAACTTCAAGCTTCCATTACAAGACGTATATAATAATCATAATTTATTTCAAATTTCTGATTTATATAAAAGCATTCTGAGCAAGTATAATGGCAGACACTAAAGATTTGTTTGCGTATACGTTTAAAGAAGATATTTATCAGGCTCTAATAACCGTTAGTAAACGCAATAATCATGGTAAACATTTTGTCAGATAAAAGCATAATAAATAAATAAATTCTATTCTTACCATTACTACTACAAATTTTGACAGAGTTTCAGTTAGACCATAAGTGATGCAGTCTCCTGAAATTTTACTTTGAGACAAACATACAACTTTGAATTAAACTCATTAATTTAAATTTAAAAAATGTATATAGCTCTTTTATATCATTCGCTTTTTTCATGAATGTATAAATAAACTCTCTTAACCAATAAAATTACAACTATATTTTTAGTTTCAAATACGAAATAATTATATGTGACGTCAATGAAACGCAAGCACTTTACATTGAAAGGGATTTGACCGTAAAATTACACTTTAATGGCAGATTCGGGGACATTACGTAGATTAACGGTTTTAGCCTGTAAAAAAATACCAGTATTCAAATATTATACTTTCATGACATCAATTTTAAGACTTTGGCCGTTTTGCTAGCTAAACGGTCATTTCCCGTATAATTATGCTGTCAAATGACACGATTTTACTATATGCATTTTTATATGTATTTATATGTATCTATATGTATTTTTTAATTGTATCAACGATTAAATTCGTTTCTCAAAAAAAAATTGAAATAATGAATATTCGTATAATTT
The DNA here is from genome assembly GCA_963930645.1 of Salticus scenicus. Taxonomy (NCBI): domain Eukaryota; kingdom Metazoa; phylum Arthropoda; class Arachnida; order Araneae; family Salticidae; genus Salticus; species Salticus scenicus. Next base: position 204,486,949 of record OZ005650.1, on the reverse strand, counting down.
TATTAGCAGATTAATTTTAGCCTTCTTTTTAACTTTGCTCAATTTCAAACTTTAACTTTGAAACAAATATTTCTTCAGTCATTTTACGTTGATATGCTTATGAATGTAATTCAAAGAAAAAAGAATAATAGAGGTTATTAAAAAATAAATGAATAGGTAATATCAATTTATAAAAAAAAAAAAAAAAAAAAAAAAAAATCCAATACATTTTTCCACAATGCATCTGTCATACACATTTACTTATAATTTGAAAAGCTCTGCAGGCAAACTTTCGAAAGTTAGATATCCCGTGATTATCTTTCGAAATCCCACATTTGTGCCATTTGCAGTTGATAGCGTTTTATTGAATTCCCAGTTTATGTTAATGGAAAAATCGTTAACGAATCTGACAATACTATTAAAATTCGCTTATCGACTTCAAACACATTATGTCTTCTACATTCTATCGTAGAAGGAAAAGTTTAGATTTTAAGATTCTCTATTGCAATTTTATAGTCAGATTGATTCCTGAACGATCTTATTTGAAAGGTAAAATTTAAATTGGCATGTAACTGAAACAATTATGTATATATATATATTTAATTAAACAACACAAAAATAACTTTACTAATAATAAAAAAAGAAAGAAACAAAATACTCTAAAAAACTACTTAACGGCCTTCTTCACTCACCGTCGCCGGAAGCCCGAGCCAATGTTATTCAATGGGGAAATTTTCTTTACAAATAACTTATTAACTAACACATATTTTTAAATTCTGTTTTCACATTCAGAAAATTCCCAACTGTTAAATTGACGGACCTTTTTTAAAAATGTAATTTTTCAATTTTTAATATTTTATTTCGAAATTGCAAAATGAAAAAATTTCACATATTGAAAATTCGTATTTTGCAGCTTCAAAATAAAATATAAAAAATTAAAAAAATAATATTTTAGAAAAGGTGCGTCAATTTAACAGCTGGGAACTTTCAGAATGTGAAAACAGAATTTAAAAATATGTATTAGTTAATAAGTTATTTGTAAAGAAAAATTTCCCATTGAATAACATTAGTTTCGGCTTCCGGCGGCGGTGAGTGAAGAGGGCCCTTAATTGTGTTATTAGCAATTATATACATATATATATATTGTCCATAGGAAAATATAGTAGAAACTTGGTCCTTTGGAAAATGACTCTAACAAGCAAGTGTTTTTGAGACGACATACCCACCTGACTTATCCTGATCTTCATAAAAATTGGCATTCACTTCCAAATCTTCTAACTCTTATCCATCCATTCCAAATATGGCAAAATATGTGGATATGGCAAATATAGGGCAAAATATGAGGATCTTTTCTTTTTTTTCTTTTACTGGTATAAAAAATAAAATTTCTATACTTTTTGATTCATGTTGTCAAAGTCTTTGATGTTCTCTTTAGTAATACAATATTGTACAAAACAGAAATAAACAGATGAACTTTTTGGGAACTTATAAATTATTGTTCTTTTCACAAATATTTTGACACATTACGATTCATTAAATGATCTACAAAATGAGGAGAAATACCTAATTATGATTTTCTCTTTTGTTTACATAAAAATTTCTGTTATTTAGATTTATTTAAAGAACCGTTAATTACTAAAAGTTTGGAAAGTCGGTTGAATTCCATAAAGATTTTTATTTTAGCGATTCAATTAAAGACAATATAAAAAATGAATATAACTCAGTTACAAGCGTTTTTGGAAGACTTTAGTACATTTCAACTTCTTCTGTAAAATGAATAAATAAATATATAAATGGAAAAGGTCACTCTGTTACAGATATATACTTATAATATATTCAATTTACTTTACTAAATAAATTAAAACTGTAAAAATCGTTCTTTTTTTTCTTTTTCAACTCTCAACCATGTATAACATTTGAAAAAAAGTGTCCTTTCTTTGACTTGCATGAATATGTTGCCTTTTTCATTAACACTTTTCCACAAGGTTGAGAAGTATTGATGACTTCAATTTGTCTGTCTGTTTGTCCGCGCTCTAACTCCCGCAAATAAGTATGGAATTTCTTGAAACTGATATATTTTATCCGAGAACTATCGGATGTCACCTATTGAAAATGGAGTAAATACTACCATTAGTTTGTTTACAGCGACAGCAAAAATTATTTCAAAACATCGCGTTCTATTAGAGATGTTGTTTTAACTATATTTTAATAACTTTATTTTGTACAAATATTAAAGAAATGAAAATATGTTATTTAGTTCTCTATCGAATGTTCACTATTGAAAATGAAGTAAATACGACAAATGGTTTAAGAACAGGAACACCCGAAAGTATTCAAAACAATTGCGTTTTATGAGAGGTACTTCTGTAAGCTTTATTTTAATAACTTTATTCTGCAAAAATTATAATGAAATTAAAATATGCTATTGTGATGCACAAACGAATGTTTTCTATTGAATACAGTGTGATTAACGTTACAATTTAAAGGGTCAAAAATATTCAATTTTATTAATGGCTGTTACTGGAAATGTGCTAGATTTACACATTCATTTATATTAAGCGTTTTTAACACTTTCTAATATTTTTTATAGTGTAAATTTGATTAAAATTAATGCACCTATCTACCCGACAATCCATGTGTCTGTCCGTCTGCCCGTCTCCAGAGTCCGTATATATTTTCATAATTTCTTAAAAATCATATATATTTTTCAAGTTCACAATGGAATGCTACCTATTTAAAAAGCCTTAATAGGATCTATACAACTGCTTTGTGTGCAGGGATACATAAAAAATCCCACTGCCCTACATTTCAGGAGAGACATTTTTATAAATATCACTTAAATAAATTTCTACTGCAAAATAAAATAAAATAAAAAAAAATAATCAAAGAAATCAACATTTATTTTTAATATGCTAAAATAATGATTTTTTTTTTTTTTTTTTTTAATATGATATACTTAACCTTCAGATTTACAGAATTACACAAAAATATTCAGATACATTAAAGCTGTATTTTCATTTGGGTTAAATACTTTGTATTTTATGGCTTTCTTTTTTACATTTATTTATTTATTTATTTTTGTTTTATTTATATTATTTTATTTATTTTTATAACAAATGACGTCATTTCTAATTAGAAAATTACAATCACAAACATTGCTAATATATTACATAATAATTAATGATCTCAGGTGTTTTCTTGAAAATAAAATGTCAAAAATAAGGTTAATTTTTATTCTGATGAGACAAATTAAATTTGTCTCGGAATTAATGTTTCAAAATATGTTTTTATAAATGTCAGAGTTTTATTCCTGGAGGCTAACCAAAGTGAACGTAGTCTGTGTAATAAAGCGATGTTGTCATATTTCTCATAGATCTGAGCAAATATGAACAAAGCTACCAGAAATTCATAATAATTTTATTAATATTTCTAAGTTCATTTGAGAGGTTTTATTTCATTTACGCCAATGTACGTCGATAACATTTACTTGATGTCATCTTTAATAACAAAAATTAACTGAAATTTTATATAAATATCACTGCCTATTTTTTAGTCATTAATACTTATGAATTAAAAATTTATCATTATATTATATCATAATTAATTAAAGATATTATATTTTTATAGTGATATATATATATATATATATATATATATATATATATATATATATATATATATATATAATAGATAACGTAATAAAATTTAATCTTAAAATTTAGCAATTAATAGAACTAAAACAATAACAGCACACTATAATATAGAACTGAATTTAACATAGAGGAAAGAATTACACAAAAAGTTGCGATATAGATTAAGAACCAATGAGTTACGATAGTAACATGAAATACTTGCACCGACCTGAATGATAATAAAAAAAGACCATTATACTTATGAGAGAGAAAAACATATAAAAAATCACAGAATTAATTGGATGTAAATGCTTAAAGTTAGAAGCATACTTTCAAGGGGCGCATACTTCATAAAGCTGTGGAAACTGCAACGATTTCGTAAAATGATATAGCTATTCATAGCAATTTATATCATTTCACGCCCCGATCGATGCAGTAAGAACAATAAAGAATGAGAAATATGTGAAATATTAAATAAAAACAAAGATTAAATAAAGATTAAATAAAAACTTAATTGAAAACAAAGTGATATCATGAAAAAAGCTGAGTAACCACATGCATAAAATTTAACACCAACTGGAGAAAGATCGATGCAGTAAGAACAATAAAGAATGAGAAATATGTGAAATATTAAATTAAAACAAAGATTAAATAAAGATTAATTAAAAACTTAATTGAAACCAAAGTGATATCATGAAAAAAGCTGAGTAACCACATGTATAACATTTAACACCAACTGGAGAAAACAATGATGCCAAAACCTAAATTGAAGTAAAATAAAAGCTCGAGAGTAATCGATTAATCGAATATACTTCAGAGCATTTTTATTAAAGATAAAAAACACAGAGTAAAGATTAAATGATAATGTTAAAATAGATTTTAGAGTTAATTAAAATTAAAACTAGTAGAGTTAAATTAAATCGTACCAAATACATTAATAATTAAATCGTTTAAGTGAAGGACTGAAGAAGGAAGGCATGAGACATCAGAGTGCCAGCGACATCTTTCGGTTAGCTTTAAAAACATTAAGTCAGTTAAATAATTCAGGAGAATAAGCCAATACAATAAGGAGTGTAATTAAGATGTATTTACTGCAAGATTAAGATAATTTAGAAGTATTGACTGCAAGATTAAGATAATTTTTAGCACCAATCAAGTAATAAGAAGAATTTTTAGCATCAATTAAATATTAAGAAGAATTGAACTTATGATTAACCCAACATTAAGTAAACTTGAAGTCAAAGTATTAAATGTTAAGTTTTAAGAAGACTCAAATACAAGCAATAATGCCAAAGAGCACACATAAAAGGATAAGCATTAAAAGGCAGTCATCAATAATTAATATTATATTTTAAAAGAATTTTTAATAATATAAGATCTTATTTATTTTTGTTATGCAAATAGATGGATTGTTGAAACTTAACAATGGAAGCCTCAGTAGCCAGATGCACATAATTAAATTTAAGGATAAAAGATATCATAATTCATAGTAATATGGGAATTTATATTTCCCGGCTATTACCTTTACTTCCATTGTGTGACGTCACTGCTATGTAGTTATGACGATATTACTACGTCACTGTTTGTATCATCCTTTCAATGTATGCGCACGCACCGAGAAGCGCACCTGTTTTTATTCAGATGATGTTTAATCGTTGTCGAGGGAAAGACGTTCCCGCTTGGATGTAAACCAATGTATAATTATGGAGTTGACGTGGAGTGGTTCTGTAAAACACAGACGGTGTTTGCCGCTCGTAAAATGCAGCAATTTAAGTGTTTATGTAATGTCCCCTTTTTGTTTTAAATAAATGTTGTTATGTTACGATGGTCTGTAGCCGTTCCCCTATATTTTGGGGGCTCGACCTATCCGGAAATACCCCTAGCATCACGAAAGCCGCTACTTTTGTTTTAAAACAGTAGCGCGAAAATGCTATTCTTTCTCAAGAAAATTCTACTAAAAGTTCTGATCGTTGACGTTTATCTATTGTTTCGTCCTGTTCTTCGTATCTCCTGGATGTTTCTTTTGCTTTAGACGAAATTCATTTTTTTTTTCTGCAGACGATATTTTTTTTTTAATTATTTCATTGAAATACATACTGAACACTGGACGTTGTTCAATACCAGAGCTGCAAGTAATATTATTAGATATGCCAACTTTCTGCCGATGTGGAGTATATCAGTATTAGTGCTTTATTCTTCATGCTTGACGTATTCTTGTTCTTAAAGTACTTCATTTCAAAAGTTAATCATTTCGACGTTTTTTCAAATAATAAGAGCATTCTACATGTAAGTCATGGATTCATCATCATCTAATTGTTCCTGCTTAATAATATGTTTTAATCATCACGGCATAAAGGACTGCCCTTAATGTCAGGTAGGAGCATGCATTTTTTTTTCTCCTCTTTGTATGATAGTATTAAAAAAAAAAAAAAAAAAAAAATTTTTTTTTCATTTGTAGTTTAAATTTGGATTTAAATTAATTCATTGCCGTTTTACGCCCTTTAAAATTATTTGTTTGTTCATTTTTATATAAATAAAGAATTCCCCCCCCCCATATTCAATTACTTTCCATGAATAAAAAGATATTCTGTTCCCCAATATTTATTTATTGTTCTTAAAATATATATGTTCTGGTTTTAATCCATTTTTTCTTCCCCAATATTTACTTAAAAAAAAAAAAAGAACAATTTTTTTTTTTTATTTATTTCAGTATCCTTATTTTATTTTTATTGCATCCTAAAAATGGCCCTTAAATTAGGCGACCTTCCGCTAGTTGCAAATTCTTTGAAATATTCTAAAACAAATACCATAAAATTGTTAAACACACTGTTAGGATACCCAACATTTGATCATCAATCGCGTAAACGTATGTGAAATTTTAGCGGTTTTACTGCCGATTTCGACATTAATAAACATCAAGAACAAATTTTAAAAACATTTTCTTTGTCCGATTTCATATCAGTCGCTAATTCGCTACACTTAGAACCAGTCGGTAGTAAGGAAAATTTATGTAAAGATATTTTTAATGCACTTACTAATTTATCTGAATTTCAGAAAACATTAGATACTAGTTTTTTGTCAGAAGAAGACGATCTCAGTGTAAATAATCATTCTGTTCAAACCCCCTCTTCGAATGTTCCCACTATTACTTCTGTTTTTGAATCTCAAACCCAAACAGAAAGCGTAACTTTCCCTTCGAGTGTTCAAAATATTTCTCCGAATGAAGCTGCAGACGCAATGTCTGATTTGAGTAATCATTTCTGGTTCCTCCTTCGAGATTTAGCTAGTACATGTAGAACTTTTTCTGGAAATGATTCATATTCTATTCGTAATTTCTTTAATGACATTGAGGAACAATTCTGTTTATTTCCTAGTCTTACCGATCAACAAAAACTTATCTTTGCTAAACGTTTAATTAATGGTTCTGCTAAAACATTTTTATTTTCGCAACGAAATCTTAATACTTATGAGTCATTTAAAGCCGCGTTAATTTCTGAATTTTTGGATACCATACCATCCATTGAAATACATAAACAATTAGAAAACAGAAAAATGCGTTCTAATGAAACTGCTACGCAATATTTTTTAGCGATGCGCGAAATTGCTAACCGTGGTAATGCTATTATTGACGATTCTTCAGTAATTCAATACACCATTCAAGGTATACAGGGTAACCCCTCTGAGAAAATTCTTCTCTGTGGAGCAAAATCTTTTTCAGAATTTAAAGAAAAATTGCGTGTTTATGAAACTGCTCTTAATACAATAAACTTAAATCAACGAAATTCATTTAATTATAAACAAACATATGACAGTCGAAAACGCAGTACTGGTCACACACAACCAGCTTTCACTCGCGAATCCAAATTTAATATTGGTCCGGCATCTCAAAATAAATTACGTTGTTTCAATTGTAACGATATCGGTCGCTTATCTAAATTTTGTCCTAACCGTTCTCGTGGCCCTAGGTGCCTTGCATGTGGTCTTTTTGGACACAAGTCTACCGATTGCCGCCGAACCGCTGCAAATGACGGACCTCCTTCTAGAGATAGAGTTAACACTGTACATGAATCGCATGCTTCTCACATGTGTAAACAAGTTAAAATTAGTGGTAATGAATTAACTGGTTTGGTTGATACTGGTAGTCAGTTAACCCTTTTGAAACATTCTGCATGGATAAAAATAGGTTCCCCACCGTTGTCAAAAATTAATAAATCCTTAACTGGTTTTGGCTTTGCGCGTATACATGTTATCGGTACTTTTAATTCTTTTATTACTATAGAAGATCAAGAGTTTTCCGCAACTATTTCAGTTGTACCCGACGTGTCCACATTTTATGATCTTATAATTGGATGTGACGTCATCCAACAAGCGAACATTACATTTCACCCACCGGTGTTACTTTTTCTAGTTTTTCACAACAAAATGAGTGTACCGCAGATCCAAATTTTATCATGACGATCACTGACGATAATCCCAAATTTGATATTGGTCCTAATGTTTCACGACATATTCGTAACGACATTAACAAACTGTTGTCGACATATAAACCTAATAAAATCAAAACTGCGAACATTGAGCTTAACATCACTTTAACTGACGATACACCTATTTTTCACTCACCCCGACGTCTACCCTTTACCGAACGAGACATTGTAGACGCACAAGTCTCTGAATGGCTTAAAGATGGTATTATCGAACCAGTGTCCTCCCCATATGCCAGCCAAGTTGTAGTTGTTCGAAAAAAAGATGGTAAACACAGAGTTTGCATCGATTACAGGAAGCTCAATCGTAAGTTAGTTAAAGATCACTACCCCCTCCCCCTAATTGATGATATTTTAGATCGACTTCAACATGCAAAAATTTTTAGTACGATAGACCTACGTAATGGATTTTTTCATGTACCCGTAAACAAACAGAGCCGCCCTTTCACTTGTTTTGTAACCCATAACGGTCAATTCCAATTTCGCTATATGCCTTTCGGACTTAGTTCCTGCCCTTCAGTGTTCATGAGATATATAAATGCCGTTTTTAGAGACTTGATTGCTGCCGGCATAGTACTCCCTTATATGGATGATCTTGTAATTCCCGCGAGTAACGAACGTGAGGCCGTAGAACGACTGAAAACTGTTCTTCAAACAGCTAGCGAGTACGGACTCGACATAAATTTTAACAAATGCCAATTTTTACATACAAAAATAGATTTCCTCGGTCACATAATAGAAAATGGTAAACTTTTGCCATCCCCCTCCAAAACTAAAGCTGTTTTAAATTACCCAGATCTGAAAAATGTTAAAGACGTACGTAGATTCCTTGGCCTTACAGGATATTTTAGGAAATTTATCCCTCATTTTTCTACCATTGCAAAACCCTTAAGTGATCTTCTGCGTAAGGACACCCCTTTTCAATTTCAAAATGAACAAAGAGCCGCATTTCAAAAATTAAAATATTTACTTTCCCAAGAACCAGTTCTCAATATTTTTAATCAAAATTCCCCTATTGAGGTACATACAGACGCGTCTATAGATGGCTTGGGGGCAGTCCTGTTGCAGAAAAACATGCATGATAATAAATTCCATCCAGTCTTTTATTTTTCGAAGAAAACATCGGATCACGAAAGAAAATATACTAGTTTTGAACTTGAAGTTCTGGCTGTGGTAGAAGCCCTTAAAAAGTTTAGAATCTATCTGCTCGGAACAAATTTCAAAATTATCACAGACTGCGATGCGTTCATCAAGGCACTTAATAAAAAAGAAATAAACTCCCGCATTGCACGATGGGCTCTGTATCTTCAAGAATTTCAATACACAATTGAGCATCGAACAGGTTCTCGTATGGCGCATGTGGACGCTCTAAGTCGAGCTCCACAATGTTTCATTATCCAAGATAGCCTTCATCTAAAACTCTTGAAAGCTCAGCAATCTGATGAAGAAGTTCAAGCATTAAAAACGCTTTTGCAGTCCACACCCCATGATAATTACATTATAAAAAATAATCTTCTATATAAAACAGTGAACGGTGTTGATTTACTCGTCGTCCCTAACGACTTGCAGAATAGCATAATTAAAGAAGCGCACGAGCGTGGACATTTTGCAGCACTCCGTACCCAAGAGCTCATAAACAAAGATTTTTATATACCTCACCTCAAAGACAAAATCGAAAGTTGCATTAAAAATTGCATAAAGTGTATACTCTATAATAGAAAACGAGGTAAACAAGATGGTTTCCTCCACCCAATTGATAAAGACGATGCACCCCTGCACACATACCATGTTGATCACCTTGGTCCCCTAGCTACTACATCAAAAAAATACAAGCATATATTGGTCGTTGTTGATGCGTTCTCCAAGTTTACCTGGCTGTACCCTACAAAATCTACAGACGCCGCAGAAGTTATTAGCCGACTAGAAAGCCAACGATCCATCTTCGGTAACCCCGCCAGAATCATAACTGATCGAGGTCCAGCATTCACTTCCACTGCATTTAAAGACTATTGCCACGACCAAAATATAACCCACATACCAATTACAGCAGGTTTACCAAGATCGAATGGTCAAGTTGAAAATAAAAATTCTACTACCATCGCTGTACTATCCAAACTATCATCCGACAACCCTGAAAAGTGGTTTTCCCATGTACCTGCTCTCCAACAAATCCTCAACTCGACATTTCAAAGAAGCATAAAGACGACACCATTTGAATTACTATTCGGTACCAAGATGAAAAATAAAGATGACATCAAGATCCTGGAGCTTCTCAACGACGAATCTACAAACACATTCCAGAGGCAACTTGAGGAGCAGCGTATTGACGCGAAAAAGCAGATTCGAATAGTGCAAGAAGAAAATCGCAGGCAGTATAACCTTCGAAGACGACCAGCTGCTTTAAAACTTAATTGACATAGTTCTTCAAGACTTTATATATTTTTTTTAAGAACTCTTCCTTGGACATTTTCGTGTGCACAATTAAACTTTTTTTTTAATTATATGTTGAACTTGAACTCACCAAAATGAGAGAAACTCTATTTTTAATGAACAATTTTTTTTTTTTTTCCATGAACATTTTTCAATGCCTGATTTTTTTTTTTGGTGAAAATTATCTACCTATTTTTTTTCTACTTGTCTGTATGTATATTAACATCTTATCTTATTTTATTTTAGTATTTGACCATATGATTCAGGTTTTGAGTGTAATATTTACAATACTTTCCATTTGGTAATGTATACAATTTTTTTTTATTTAGTTAATGCAGCTATATTATTACTGTATTTATAACTCTATTATGTAGTATTGTATATTGTTTATTTTTTTTTATTTCTTTTGTTTTTGTATAATTTAATTTTTTTTTCTTGTTGTTTAATAACCTTCAGGCGAGGCCGCCTGCTTGGTCATGATGGCCGATATGGGAATTTATATTTCCCGGTTATTACCTTTACTTCCATTGTGTGACGTCACTGCTATGTAGTTATGACGATATTACTACGTCACTGTTTGTATCATCCTTTCAATGTATGCGCACGCACCGAGAAGCGCACCTGTTTTTATTCAGATGATGTTTAATCGTTGTCGAGGGAAAGACGTTCCCGCTTGGATGTAAACCAATGTATAATTATGGAGTTGACGTGGAGTGGTTCTGTAAAACACAGACGGTGTTTGCCGCTCGTAAAATGCAGCAATTTAAGTGTTTATGTAATGTCCCCTTTTTGTTTTAAATAAATGTTGTTATGTTACGATGGTCTGTAGCCGTTCCCCTATAGTAATGAACCAGAAAAATAAGAATGTAACTTACAGTAATCCCCCCCACCTTTTTTTTTTTTTATTTTATTCAGCATCAAACCCTCCCAACCAACCAGCCAAACAACACCACCCTTCCTCCTTAATCAAACATCTGCCCACCCATTCACCATTTTTTTTTTTAATTAATCCTTAGTAGTTTTTTTTGTGTTAGACAGAGACCCTTGATGATAAACAATTAAATAAAGAAATTTTTTAGGATAACCCATTTTTTTAGCAACATTAATTATGTGAGAGATATTTTTGTTTTTAAACCTATATGAACAAAGATTATGTATACGAAAGAGGTGATTGAGAATGATATTTCTGTAAACAGAGATATGAAGACAAGAAGTAAAGTCTGTAAATAAATTTCTTCGAAACTGAAATCTTGTCTTTTGTCATACAGATCAGTATAAATTTTACTACCATCAAGTTTAAGTTTTAAATCTAAGAAATTTATACAGTTATTGTTGAGAAGATTATGAGTTAATGTAAGATTAGAAGGATATTCAAATTTAAATAGATTAGGGGAAAAATTATTCACATAAAAAATTATAATGTCATCAATGTATCGGTAAAAATAAATATTTTCAATACATAATCCCTGTTCATAATGGTAAAGGTATAAATCAGCTAACATACTCGAGCTACATCCTCCTTGTGGAATACCGACCTTTTGAATATAGTCTTATTACAGTGTAGAATGTAATTGTTATGAATAATAAAATTTAAAAGCGTCTTAAATGATGTTGCCGAAAAGCATTTTGGTAAAGAGATTTGACTTTTAAATTTTTCAAAAAGGTTAAAGATGATATGATTAAGATCTGTTAAATTAATATTATTAAACAGGTCAGCAAAATCATAGGTCATGATATCAGTCACATTATTCATATATAATAATTTGGCTTTAAGTTGATAACTATTTTTAAGGCAAAAGAAATTTTTTGATTTACTGATTAAGTCATAGATTTGTTTGAGAATATCAAGGAGAATTTTGTTAGCGTTATTGTTGTAAGTATTACACCCTACAGTGACGGTTCTAAATTTAATGGGATTTTTGTGAAATTTAGGGGTAAGTACAATATAAGGATAATTAAAATTATTAAATGGAAGCTTTAGCAATTTGTAAAAGCAGTGAATTTTGCGGTTATTGATTTTAAGATCATTATTGGTAGGATGAAAGTTAGTACTATTAGATATAGATGAACTGAGTAAAGAAAGATAATAATTTTTACATATTATAGCATAATTATTAGGAGATTTATCTACATAAGTAATAACAAAGTTCTGTTGCAATTCTTTGATAGATTCAAAGAGATTTGATTTATTGTAATGTGTGAGATTTGATCTATGTTGAATTAATTCAGCTTTAAGTTTTGAAATCACTAAAAATTTCCATTGATTGAAATATTCAATAGGTTTATTATAAGAGATGGAGAGTGTATAAATAAACAAATCAATATCATATGAAAACTGTTGAATGATCTGTGAAATATAAGTTTTTGAAAGGAGTCGATATTTAGTACCATATTCCATAAATTTCTTTAAATTAGAGTCATTAATAATATTAAGATCACCAGTGATAATATGTGCATGATCTCTGTCAACATATTTTACATAAGAGAGATGAGCACAACTACAAGTCACATGAGAAGATAAATTAGATTTAGAGACTGAATTATAGTTAAAAAGCAGGCGACCAAGTGTAATAGGATATTTAAAGGTACGAGAAATATGAATGTCTTTAATTGGGAACATGCATGTTTTATCATTAAGAATGGATGAAATATTAATGCTATTAAATATTTGATTAGAATAATTTAGAATAAGCTGTGAATTAGATTGGATTTTGTGAGGATTTTTAGAGATATTTATATTAAAGAGTTTTAGTCTGTATAATATTAAATCATAAGACATATCAGAAAAATGTTGATTATAGGATTGGTTTTTAAATACACTTAAGTAAATGGACAAATACTTTTTTTGATAGCAAATATAAACTTTCTAATGTAAATCCAATCATAATGATTAAGTTAATTTGACTGGAAGGCAAGAATATTCTTAATTATGAGATTTTTTTATATTAAACCATTAGTAGATTTATTGGATTCAATCCTTTTAAATGTAAGCTTATAAAAGGGATAAAAACATTTAGAAATATCACTGTGTTGAATTTTTAAATATACTTTTTATTAAACTTAATGCATATAAGTTTCAAACATTTTAAAACTAAACGATATTCAATGATACGAAGTTAATATATATATATTAAAGTTGATTTATCTCTGTGTAACAAGATTAACTGACTTTCAGCAAGATATGCGCTATGTCACATACTATCATGTTTAAGACACTAAATCAGGCAATGTAACACGCATTCCCGTGAAGCATAGATTAGATTTAAAGAATGATTAACACAAGTGGGATATAGTTGTATGGTTAGTTACACTGAATAATCTACTGTTAGAAATATTATCAATAGCTAATACTTTTAAATTTTTAAAGAGTAATTCATTACTACTACATTTATTAATAAGTAAAAATAACATAAAAGCGAATAAAAAAAAAATAAGCCTTTTATTTACCGTAAAATATATATTTATAAATGTATATTTTATGCTAAATAAAATATGATTTATATATTTTATAATAATGAATAAATAAATAAATTTTATAAATTTTACATTTTTTTAATAAAATAAATTTTATATATATTTTATGTTAAATAATTTATAAATATATATATATATATATATATATATATATATATATATATATATATATATAAATTAAGTGTCACGATGTTTGCCAGCGATAAACCCCTAAACTAATGAACCGATTTCAATGAAATTTTGCACACTGCGTGCAGTTTGGTCCAACTTCAGAGATAGGATAGTTTTTATCTCAATTCATTGTCACAATATTTTTTAATTGCAATTATTTTTAATTATAGTCCTTTGTTACAGTTGCTCCAAAATATCTGTGAGTTCCATAAGTTTAATTGCTGCAAAAAAAAAAAAAAAAAAAAAAAAAAAAAAAAAAATACGAGTTGATTTTCTTTCGACATAAAAATAAATACATTTAATCGAAATTGAGCGTTAAACAATTATAAAAAGTTAAATTATGCATCTCACGAAAATTGACGTCATAATCAATTAAAAGATTTTATACACATTGGTACAATGCTAATGTAGTTCTATCATAGGTATCGTAATATATATATAGATCTATCATCCCCATGTTATCGTACAAAGATTTTTGTTGCCGAAAAAAAAAAGCTTTCGAATCAGCCATTAAGTGGTATTGAAAAAAAAAAAAAAAAAAAAGAAAAGAAAAGAAAAGAAAAAGAAAAGAAAAAGAAAAGAAAAGAAAGAAAGAAATATGAATTTTAAACTGTATCTGGAGTTTTTTATTCACCTTTAGTAAATAAATTATTTATAAATTGTATTTGCTAAAATATTCGTATGTATTCCGTGTGTATTCACTCGGGGTAAGACGGCCATATTTTGGTAAAAACGTCGTCTTTTCCCAAGTGAAAAGGAATGACTTTTTTCTCCCCAATGATCGCTCTATGTATAATATACTATATCTATGTTTTCTATACGCAAGCGAAGTGTGACTCACTGACCATCTCTGCAGCCAAGAAAAATATTCCCTGTGTTAATCGCCCATTGGATTTTTGTAAAAATTATTAAAAATCGAGGAAATTTATTTCCCGATTTTAATCCTTATGTTTGGGTATAGATATGTATTAGTTATCGCGTGCGTTAGATTGAGTTATTTTGCTGTCAAATTGACAAAGTTTTAATTTTTAATTTCAAAACTCTGTCGTCCTTGGCGTTTTCTTTCTTTTCTTTTTTCTTTCTTTCTTTATTTTTTTGGTATTTGGCGATCAAAAGCGTAACATGAAAATATACATGTCAGATGTATGTATTGTACGAAATGTAACATGTATTGTTCATTGTACGTATGTATGACCTGTAATATGTATTGTACGAAATATTGTTTCATATTATTCATTACTCTTTTAATATAAGTTGTTAAAATAACCATGATTTTTGAAAGGAATTAAATATTTTCGCCAGATAATTTGGCGATATTATTTTTTTTTCGCCAAGGATGACAGAAATGAAATATATTCCGCTGCAACATATTAGTATCTTATATCAGATATTTTATTTAGATATTTGAAGACAAATTTGACTTCAAACTATGATAGAATATTTATCATTTTCCTTTTAATTAGTATATCATTAGTATATTAAAATTTAAAAGCATGGTCTATAAGATTTTTTTTTTTTTTTTTTTTTATCTTATACATAATTATTCTTATCTTAAACCTTAATGTTTCCCATCTTTATTACCTTGAATTTACTATTAAAATTTTAACATACTCAAAACCTTCTCATCACTTCGTTAAAATATACTAAACTTTTCCAAAATCATTTTTCTATTTAAAATGATACATGTATTTATTTTATATTATTTCAATATTTCATAAGATGTCTAATTTTAAAGTTTTAACATATTTATCAAATTTACTTATTTTTCTGGTTTAGCCATATTCTTTTCCTTTTTATAACTACAGCTGCTCCATCTTTAAAATATTTAAAATGATGAGGTAATTTTATAGTAAAATTATCCATTATAGCATGTATGATGTTTCACTCCTCCATAAAAACTGATTTTAAAATCGTCTGTTTCTTTTATACTTTTATTTTAAGAGAATTTTAATAAAAATAAATTACATATTTGTTATTTTAGCATATTAATCCAAAATAGCTTTAGACATATTATATTTCACTCATCCATAAAAATTGTTTTTTAAAATCGTCTGCTTCTTTTATACTTTTATTTTAATAGAGTTTTCATAGAATTTAATTTAGATATTAGTCATTTTACCACTTTATCTTAAGTAGCATTAGAAATAGTATATATCACTTGTCCATTAAAATTTATAATACACTGCAATAAAATTAATTTGTGCTTAATATCAATTCTACGAAAATTTTTATCAATCGCTTCCAATTTTGACCTAAGGTTCAAATCCCAATCCTGTGGGTTTTTACATTGGCTACAATGTTTTCGTCTTTATTCGTAAATAATAATTTAACTGTATTAAATAGTTTACTGCAATATAATTCAACGTGTAACTTAGTCACAGCAACGCGTGGCCGGGTCTGCTAGAATATATATATATATATATATATATATATATATATATATATATATATATATACATTTTTAGCATAAATAAAACAAGACAAAAAATCTGTATATTGACAATTGATCCTCAGTAACAGTTTTTAATGTTATATAAATATTTCCCATTTTATATTTCTCGTTAAACATATGCTCATTTATTTATTTAAATATTAATTCGAATTAATTAAATATTTGTGACCGACAGCGTGCAAGTACAGTCAGTTAGCAATTCATTTATTTGCATGGTTAATTAGCCTTGTGATTGATATACGAAAATAAATAAATAAATAAAACTCATAGTACACAATTGTATTATATCACTTCTTTGATGACTTTTGAATTTTTTTCGCCATATTGGCTTTTTATTTATTTTTTTATACTTACTTGTATAAAAAGGGGGGATTTTTCCAGTAAATATTGTGCTGGTTTTTAGGTGTAAGGCAGTGCTTGTTGAAATAAATTTTCTATTTCTAAAACTAAATATTTGTATCAATAAAATTATCTATTCGGATAAAAATAGATCATTTATGTGACTATTATTTCTGTTTCAATATTTTTTGTGCAATATTTTAGAATTTGCTTATATTTTTCATGCAGTACTTGGATTAAAATGGCTGTTGCTAAATTAAAGTTCTTGGCGAGAAATGTCCAGTATACTTCAGTGCCAAAATTTAAAATATCGCCCATGAGGATTTATAAATAAAACTGATACAAAAAAAAAAAAAAAAAAAAACAATTATGATGCTTAAAGTAAGAAAGAAACGCTATGCAGTCGAATGTTACGTCATGGGCATTTTTATTTATCTATTTATTTACTTATTTAACAACAACTTGGCAGTAAAAATACAAAAAGTTGTAGTTTTAAAAAAAGCAACCTTTTTGGAACAACAAATATTAGTATCATGAACTATATCAGCACTTTATCAATGTTTATTAAATTTTTAAAGTGATAATGACATCAATATTTTTAAATTCATAATTTAATATTTTATAACTTTTTATTGTTCACGTTTAATTAAATGTATTTACTTTTATGTAAAAAAAAAAAAAAAGAATTCGTATTTTTTTTTTTTTTTTTTTTTTTTTTTTGGCAACAATTAAATTATAGTTAAAATTATAATGACTAATTTAAAGCTATTATGAAGTTATTATTTTCTTATTTTAATTAATTAAAAGAAAACTAATCAAAAATTCGAAATCGGGCTTCAAAGTGCACAAGGACCCCTCGGAGGGCACCTTGATGTCGAAACATGTAACTGTGCGAGCTACCGTCTTTGCTCTACGCTGTCCACACTCAGACACACAGACACACACACAAACTTTGCCTTATATGTATGTGTATATATATATATATATATATATATATATATATATATATATATATATATAAAGATGTATACATTTGTAAGAGAAATAATATATATATGTTCATATTGAAACTAAACCATTAAGCAAGATTATATTTTACGGATGTAAAAATTGGCCGTGTCAAAATGTTTTTGCAGTTAATTTCCTTACAGTTAAATAAGAGATATTTCATTCTATAATCAGTTTTATGTGACTTCAAAATGACATTTTGAGATTATTTCTGAACTATGTAAAAAAGAAAAAAAAAGATGGCTAGTAAATTTCATTTTCCTGAATTTGAACTTTTATTCTATTTCTTAATGCCTCAGGGTTAAAGTCTTTAGAGAAAAAAAAAAAAAAAATCTCTTTTTTATCAAATCTTATGTGCAATACGAATATACTTTTATCTTTTTTTCCCCAAAATTCGCAGTATATTGTATTTCAAGAAGAGAAGAATACATATTCATTACTGTAGGAATTTAAAAAAATATATATAAATATATTTCGATAAGTAATAAGTATTTAATTGAAGTTTGATTATTTTTGACCAGTTAATCTAATCTTTATATCTATCAAAAAGGTGAACGAAAATATCTTTCGCTATAAATCTTTCTACGATAAGCATATTATTGACACTTTTCTTTCAACTGCTGAGGAAAAATATCTGTGATATATAAAAATGTGCATTAATTATATTTCAATTAAAGGGATGGTCGACGTTAAGTCTTGTTTTTGAAATCATATTTTCAGGAATATAAAACTTTGCATACATATATATGCACTGAAATACAGTAGAATCTCGAACAACGCGCTCCCACAAATTGCGATTTCGTATAACGCGACGAAAAATCTGCGACTATTACTCATACAACGCGATAAAGAATCTCGTATAACGTGTACGTTAAAGGAAGCACGTGACATATTTTCTACTTTCAACCTGTTCATGGTTACGTACTTTTTCACTGCAGATAAGGATTGCTTCATTACTATTCCAACACCCGACGCTTTTGGTCTCATTGCAGAATGAAATCGTCTGCCCAATGTATGCCTCCTATAATACGATTTTCTATTACGCGGAACGTATCCCCCGCGTTTTACGAGAGTCTACTGTATATCAATCTTAGTTTTTAAATATTTTTCGAATGCTATTAAAATTATCATTATTCTTTGTATATATAAACTATATATATATATATATATACATATATATATATATATATATATATATACATATATATATATATATATATATATATATATATATATATATATATATATATATATTATTTTTAAAATCTCCCTTGCGAATTTATTAATATATTCTAAATATATCTGTAGATTATTTTGTAGGTTGATTTGTAATTTAATTACAGAAACGATAATAATGTAAAAATGGTTCTCAAAACGAGCATTAAAAAAAAAAAAAAAACATTTTGTTATTTATTATTATTATTATTATTATTATTATTTGTTTATTTATCGTGAAAGGTAAACATACGTAATATTTATATATTTGAATGCTTATATAACTTACACAACTCTTAAACAGTAATTTCAAAGAATGATTTTTAACGTCGAACATTCCATTAAATAAATTTATTGTGTAACTAAATTTATTGTACGAATGAAATCAGAATATTAGAAATTGTTGTAATGACTGAGTTTCGAATTTTCTTCAGAATACGATAGAAAGTTTACATATTCAAAAGAAAGTGCTTATTTTAGAAACTAAATAAGCATTTGATTGTTATAATATTTTTTATTTGAAATGTTCAAAATTAATCATATTACTAAATACTTCCTAAAGAAGATGACACATGCTTACAAGTTCTTTTTACCATGTTTTTATTAACTTCTATTCTTATTTGTTTGTTTGTATGTCTGATTGTCCGGTACAAATCTTGCAATCGAATTTTAACTAACTTCCCTACTAGCTAGACATTTGAAACTTTTACAGTAGCTCAGAACCCGGTGACAGCACAATACTTTAAAAGCCGATTTTCGAATTTTTGAACAGTTTTCTTATAATTAATTAAAATATGAAGATAATAGCATCCCAATAGCGTTAAAATAGACATTAAAATAATACTTCTAATTTAATTGTTGCCAAAAAAAATTACGTGTTCATTTTCTTTCGACATAAAACTAATTACATTTAATTAAACGCGAACGTTTAAAAATTATAAAAAGTTAAATTATGCATCTCACAAAAATTGATGCCATTATCGCTTTAAACACATTATGCACATTGATAACAGTTCTATGATTTATCAGAAAATTTAAAACATGGTATATATATATATATATATATATATATATATATATATTTAATCTTATAATTATTTATTTTATATTCCCTAAAATTACTAAACTTTCGTTTTTTAAACGTAATAAACGACCAACTAAAAGTTTAAGTTTTAAGTTGTTTATTTATGATGAATTTTAAAATTTAGTTTCCCGCTTGTGTATTGTTTGTCACTTTATTAGAAAGATAAGATATGATAAGTTTAAAGTAAAATAAAATATTCTTATGAAATATAAAAGCATGCATTGTATATCTCAGCACAGGGGTTATTCCGTAAACTATTATAAATTAAAGGTATAAAATAAAGGTATTTCCGAAAATATCTGTAAATTGCTTAGAACAGTTAATATATCTACCAGCTTTAATCCTCAACTCCGTATTAGTAACTTTCTCTCCAACTTTAAACCCGCTGCCCCCCCCCCCCGCTAAACATCTAGGTCTAATCTATAGTATCCCCTGTCAAAATTGTGATTCTACATATATCGGTGAATCTGGCAGAACAGGTGAAATTAGATTAAAGGAACATAAACGCTCATATAAAACAGGAGATATAAGACCGAAACTAGTAATCCATTCTCTCAATAGTGATCATGTTCCTGATTTTGACAATTTTAAAATTTCAGCCTCTAATGTAATTATATATGAATCCCGTATTTTTCTAGAGGGCGCTTTTACTAAAATGCAACATTCTGCCTTGAAAGAGGCTAAAGCTATTATTCCTGAATATACATATAATCTTGTTATGATGTATTATGGATTTTTGTAAATGTTGTGCTGGTACATTTGACACTGAGGAGGGCTAGTGTTCTAGCCGAAACAACTGTCGTGTATTTTAATGTTTTTAATTAAAACGTACTTTTGAAGTTTTAAAAATTCTGTATTCATTATTTAATTTTAAATGTTACATTGGTTTAAATATATTAATGAGACGTATAAATTATGTTAAATTTTATTAGATTTAACTATTTATTTGCTTTTTGTTTATTTATTTTTAAAGTAACACAGAAAATATTTGTTCAAATTTTTACCAGCAAAACGTTAATGCTTATGATTATTTCCAACATTTTATTGATTATATTTATATATATATATATGTGTGTGACTATTTTGTATAAATGGATTAATATTTTATTAGTGATTTTCGTTAGGGCGAAATGGAATAAGCCCTTCTACAGAGTAATTGTAATATCGGCTTGTAACGTAACTCATAAGCTGAATCTAGACCTAATAGTCGACCTGTCATGTCTCTTTGATCATAACATTCTCTGTTACATTTACCCTTAGAAAACCAAATAAAATTGAAAACAATGCTCATTTTAGAATTTTTTAAAAATGCCATCATTTTCCTTACTGATATAATACCCTTCTGAAAATTCGAATAATTGCTATTGCTATACTTGTTTAGTAAACTCCACAGTTTTTGATGAGAAAACAAAGTTTTGCATGTAGATTTTGTATGTAAATTATTATTATTATTACTTAGCATTTTTTAAATTTTTACCCGTTACACTTACCACAGGAGTTTTCTATGTTTGGCAATTGTAACCAGAATTTTTACACTTTTCTCAAGCGGAATTCTCTATCTACATCATTTATAATCTTTACTTTTTATAATTTTCAATGAAACTTAATATTTTCATATATCTTTAAGCTTCATTAAGTAGCTAAAATTTTTAAAATGCGACGTGCATAATAGTTCGCAACTTCGTAATGAGTTGAAATAGTTAAAAAATTCAATAAGTCTCAGATTTATCAAGAATTTTCCATATCTGTAAATTTGAATTACATCATAATGTACTCTATATATGTATAGTAAGCGAAATTTGCTCTTACCCCAAATCGTGGTATACGTGAAACCACGAAACTTAATATTTCCATTTTATTTTATGGGACACATTGCTATATTTTAAAATGCATATATTTTTGAAAGATATTTAACTGTAGTTTAAGCTTATAAATTTTTATAACAGTAATTATAATTACAACTATTCAAAATGAGGCCAGATTACAACTATCTCAAATGAGTTTTTTTTAATTAACTCTATACATTATATATATATATATATTAAATTTTACATATCTACAAATCCTTACATATCTTATAAAACACTTTTTTTACAAAATTGTTAATTATTATTGCTTTAAGAAAATAGGAGGCTGCCCAAAAATGAGTGCTTTTTCGAAGAATTTGATTTTGATCCAGATTAGAAGGAAATATATTTGTCAACTCACCCTAACATGTTACTAACTTGTTAACGAATGATTCACATCTTTCTGAAGACAAAATATATTTGAGACCATGCAAAAATCCGCAACACAAGCAAACAGAAAACTGTTCACATCTTGTAGTGTTCAGTATCATTACACTTATGAAATGCTCCCCATCCTTTTTCAGGATTATTAGAAAAATTAGACTATAATAAAGTATACGTAAAATATAAATAAAGCTTAAATTTTAAAAAAATTGAAAAAAATTGAAAATCGGTATCTGAGATTTTTATCGTAAAACATGTCATCCATATACCAGTT
Source organism: Salticus scenicus (assembly GCA_963930645.1). Lineage (NCBI taxonomy): Eukaryota > Metazoa > Arthropoda > Arachnida > Araneae > Salticidae > Salticus > Salticus scenicus. Next base: position 204,464,179 of record OZ005650.1, on the reverse strand, counting down.
CTCATCTGATACAGTTACCACGATTTCTATTCGCGATACATAATTATAAAGTTTTCTATTTATTTCCTAAGGTATTGATTTAAGTAAATATCTTTTAATAAACACCATATTATTCCTATTTTAAAGCGATACATTAAATTTTAAGATTAGATGCAAATTATTACTATATTTTTCGAAATCTAACAATACATTTTTAATAGGTATAAAATGGGCTGTTGTTTTGTTTACATGCTTAAACCAAATAACAGAAGATATACAAAAATGTAAAATGTAAAATAAAGTGTTTTTAACAGATTATGTTGCTATACGTGTTTAATTAAACTGACTCAAAAGACGTAATACATGAAACACATTAAAAATATTTTGTGGAATTTTCTTTGCTTTTCAGTCTTATTTTTTCACATGAAAATGAATATAATAAGATATATTTATCTGCGTCTTTAAACTGTGTTATTATTATTATTATTATTATTGTGTGTGTCTGCTAATTATTCATATCAAATACCTATGTAGACATCTTTAATAAAATTAAAATAATAAAAAATATAGTTGTTCAATTTTAGATTTTTAGGTTAAAAATATAACTTTTACAGTGTCTAATTCCAAAAAGAAATGATGTTTATTTATTATTTCCTCTGGCTTGTCATTGTCAATCAAAGTATTTTATGAAAAGACGCAAAAGTAAGTAAAGTATCGATTACTTTATTTCGTGTTACGTAATCATTTAAATATATTTGATTTTGAGAAAATCCGATTTGAATATTTAATGAATTAGTAAATTTACAAAATTTTTCTTTCTTTTTTTTTTTTTTTTTTTTTTTTTTTGTAAACTAAAAATGAATTTTAATATATATGATTACATTATTGATTTACATGCAAAAGAGCGCGTGTTTGTAGTTCTGATTGATGTGTATTAAAAAAAAAAATACTCCTTAATCCTTTTTAGTGCATTATATATACAGTCGGTAACAAAAGTGTCCGAACACTAGCAAAAATTCCTATGTAAAAAATGTACACTTCATACGGTTTTGTTAAATAAATCCTTATCGAATCATGTTCTTACACTGACTAAGAGTAGAATTCGACAAGGATTTATTTAACAAAACCATATGAAGTGTATTTTTTTTACATAGGAATTTTTGCTAGTGTTCGGACACTTTTGTTACCGACTGTACATTGTGATCAGCTTAAAAGAGTATCCGTGGATTTTTCTTATAACCCTTAAATGTCATGGATGTGGCAACTATTCTAACATCGAAGTGTGATTGTCTGAACCTTGGGGAGGCCTATTGTAACAATCGCAGCTATCGTAGATCACAAGTCAGATCGTACACTCCGCAGCAAATGTATCCGAGCACTAACAATAACCCCTGTCTAAAAAGAGTACACTTAATACTGCATTGTTAAATAAATTCTTGTCGAATCATGTTCTTAGACAGACTAAGAACATGACTCAACAATTATTTATTTAACAAAGCAGATTTAAGTGTACGTTTTTAAGACGGGGATTATTGCTAGTGCTCGGATACTTTTGCTGCGGAGTTTACGATCCGACTTGTGATCTACGATAGCTGCGATTGTTACAATAGTATGCCTCCCTTGATTAAGTTTGTGAGACAATTATTTCTAACACTGTTGGACTGTTACAACTTCATTTGTGAGGTAAAAGAGAAATGGACACGCATAATTTTTCTAATCATGTAAAAATTTTATTTTTGGAAAACATAATTTAATTCATTTTTTTAACTTTATCATTCTTCACAGAAATTGTTGAAAATATTCGCCATCATTTTGAATGCAAACATGAACACGTTGAACCAGATTTTTGACACACTTCGCAGAATTGTTTGTGTTATTGTCGAGATTTCTTCTGTCATTATCTGTTTTAATTCATCGATGTTTGCAGGACTTCTCTAGAAAAGCCTATGAAATGATAGTGTAAAAATGACAATGACAATGGTAATGTAATGTAGGAGTGATAAAGCAACAAATTTTATTTAAATTTTGTTTTTCATAAATAAAATTATTACGGGAATAAAAAAAAAAAAAAAAAAAATTAAAAAAATTAAAAAAAAAAAAAAAAAAAAAAAAAAAAAAAAAATGTGTGTCTTCATTTCTGTTTTACCTCACAAATAGAGTTGTAACTGTCCAACAGTGTTGGAAATTGTCTCCCACACTAAAACAAAATTCAAACAATTATAGTTCAGTGTTAGAATAATCCGTCATATTTAAGGGTAATAAGAAAAACCTATGGATGCTCTTTTAAATTGATCACCCTGTACATATAAATTTTAATTACTCATGTATAATAATAAATGCTTACTTAATACACCAACAAATATCTACTATGTAATTAAATCAGTGAATGAAAAGGTGTAATTAATTTGATATATGCTGTATATAATTTAATTATGAATATATACGGATCTATAATATTTTGGAAAGTGTGCACATAATTTTGTTGTGCCATTCTTTATTACTATCATGAGAATAGAATTTAATTTTAAAGGGAATATTTTATACAATGCTTAGTAATATCTGGAAATCATTGGAAATTTATGTTTAGCTCATTTAATGAGATTTTCCGAAAACAGATAATTAACTTTATTACGGTTAGTTTCCTAATGTTCTAAATATCCGTTGTTAATCGAAAATCTGCATTGAGATCATTGTTGTATTGCATGTTTAGATGTAATCAAATTAAAGTGCACGTTAAATTAACAATGCCTTTTATCGGAAGCAATTTCTCACTCTGTCATTTTTACCAATAGAATCAGGAATTGCTGAATTTCAAATATATTTAAACAAATGTTTAAGCGTAATTGTTTTGAACATTACATTTAATTTGCTTTACATATAGCAGTTAATTTTTTGACGAATTGGTTAAGCAAGAAATATGCTGAGATTTTTTTTTAATCAATAAATGTATCTTTTTAGAAATGAAAATCTTTTTTTTTTTTTTTTTTTTTTTTAACTGGGGTAATAGTATGAGTAAATTCATTAATGTGTAATATATATATATATATACTTCTTCTCCCCATTTCTCTATATTGCATAGTTTCAGAATAAATGTTCGCAATTTTTTTTAATATATATTTTCCACATAAAGTATACCAAAAACACCCGTTGCTGAGCCAGTATTCCAACCCGGGACGTGAGTCTGCGGAGAAGTAGGGGAGGCAGGGGGGCAGCTACCTGCCGACCGTGTCACAATGTTGACTTATAAAAAAAGAAAAAGAAGCCTTTACATAAAATGTGTGCTGAAATGAAAAGGTGACTAAAGTTATATGTGCAGAAATTTTAATAACAATATTATAATTACAGTTCATGTGGTATAGTACAAATAAAAATAATTGCCATTTAATACACTGATAACAGCACGTAGGAAGGGAGTGAATGGCTCAACCGATGGTTCAGGCAAACATCCACTTTGTTCTGATTCTCTGACAGATGCTTGGGCACAAACTTTGCCATAACCAAGCTTTTTGTGGATTATGTGATGCGCAGTTTCTTTTTTATCGACAGTTCAACAACAATATCGCGTGTGGTGATCCGGCGATTCTGCCGTATGAGCTCATCCACAGCCGACGTTTTTGTGCTTATCTGTAGGAATCCATCATGCAACGAACTGCGGAAATGACTCTCCAGCAATGAGGATATTGATGCGAAGCCGTTAACTTCGCATGTGCATGTAGCATTCCTACCATGTCATATATCGGCCAACACATTAACTCACTGGGATTTGATATAAAGCCGCTACAGCTAAAGTCTCTTTTTTAATTTGGGCACACCTTATAGAATAATAATACTTACATTATGAATCTAATATTTGGAAATTAACTTGCCGTTTCAGATACAGCATATGATTAGTAAATATTTTTTACTTTATTTTATTGTATTTTATTTCTGAAGCGTATCAGTTACTTAAAAATATACAAATTGTATTATATATATATATATATATATATATATATATATATATATAATAAAGATGATCTATTAAGCATAGTAGAAGCCAAGCAACAGATACAAGATCACTGAAACACCAATGACCAATAAGATCTTAAAAAAAAAAAAAAAAATATTAGTGGATGAAATACACTAATGTAAAGAAACCAGATCTATTAATTAACAGCCTGCAAAACAAACGAATCAATAAAGTAAAACAACAAATCTTAACTTAAAACCATGAACTTATCAAAATTAATGAAAAGACAACCCAAGAAACACAAGATAGGAAGAAGGAGGCAGGCGGCAAGACTTGTGACTTGCCTGTGGGGTTACACTAGTTTCACGCCGGCAACACTCCCCCAGCCTGCCACGACCAGAACAGGAACCATATGGATTTAAAAAAGCAAAATTTTAAAGCAGATGAACAACAATGAAACCACGAAGCAACAATGAAATTCAGCGATAGATCACATTGTGTTTAACAGTATAATTAGAACATTAAATATAGTTGACAACTCAAAAAGGAAGAATCTGAAATTTTATTGGAAAATTTCCATATTTCACTATTACGTGTCACGTATTTAAATATAATATACATTTAAATAGAAGTATATGTTAAATACTTGTATTCTATTGAAAGTATCCTATAATATAAATATTATTCTAATTTTATTCTAAAATATTTTTCTTTAACCCGTATTCGTCTTTTTCCCGCCCTTCACACATTAATTCATTCTACGGATCACTCCTTAAAGATAAAATGGGGAAACTCTGTGTAACTGACCTTGGGTGGGTGTGCTCTAACATAGTATGTTTTCAAGACACTGCTACAATTTTTGGAGTAGTAAATAACATTTTACTTCTAACATTGGTCTATTTGACATCGTCGAGACCAGTAACATTGGTTCATTTTTTCCCTCTCTTCCGGTTTTCAGACAAGTCAGTGTTTTACGAAAAAAACTTCGCGTAAAATACATGCACTTTCTCTACTGACTTTCTTTCTGGTTGCTCCCAGCACTACGAGCGGCGGAGAATAGCCCGAGACGCGACCACTAGCGTTACAGAAAAAAAAAAAAAAAATAAATAAATAAATAAATAAGACGCGACGACTCTAAGGTTAAACAGATCGTTAATGAAAATGGTTATACCATAAATTGTTTCTGATAGAAAACAAGCTTTTAAATGTTTTAGTTAAATTTGGTAAATCCTATAAATGTCAGTTAATAAGGAAAGCGACATAAAATATGATACAACAGATCACCATTGTGTTAATTTTTCACCATTTTTGTCATGTAATAGTGATTTATGGCCAATACATGTCAAAAATGGTCACCATATACTAAAAATGTCAGTTAGTTCCAGTAAATCAATCAGGAAAGATAAAAAATATGCGCAATAAAAATATACAATTTGAAGGAATTATTTTAACATTTTATAAACGTTTATCACTCCAGACGTGATAAAAACATGCTATGATACCCACGATCGACAATCGTGGACGATAGATGATTGACCATAAATAACACAGACCTGCCGTGAAAAAAAAAAAAAATATATATATATATATATATACGAGAGAATTATTAGCTAAAATGTATGTATTTTTTGGTGCTGGTTTGAAAAAAAATCATGAAAAATTTCCATCACGTCCCGTTTCCTTGAAACATTCAATTTCACATCGATTTTTAACACATACGTAATATTTGCTTCTCTTGGTCAATCTTTCATTTTAGGTAAATTACCTTAAAAAAAACAAATAACATAGTATGTTGATGATTTTCTTCCAGACATTGCACCATGATTTCATGTAAAACACTTAAACTCAGTGGAATATTTGTTTTTCTCTCGAACAGAGGCGGCTTATGCAATCTGGCATCAGTGGTGGTTTTCATCCATTTAAACCAAAAAAATTAAATAATAATAATAATAAATAAAAATAAAATAAAATAAATAAATAAATAAAAAATCCGTTGCTGAAAAATAATTTTTTCTCACTAGAATGGATAAAAACTATTATTACCAGACTTCACATGCAAAATGGTTCAAGATAATTCCTTTTCAAATAGGAATTTAGCAAAAAAAAAAAAAAAAAAAAAAAAAAAAAAAATCGATATTGATCTTATAAAAAACCCCGACGTGATGACAAAAATTGGAAGTCATTTTCGAAATCAGCATACAACATAAAAATCAGCTAAAGTTTCTCTTGTATTTTTGAAGGACTTCAATTTTGCAGCCCTGGGAATTTTTATATTATTACGTTGTTCGGAAAATAATTTTGTTTTATCCTTTGAAAATAAAAGACGATTTTCTTATATTATATAAATATTTTATTGAATAATATATTCTCCAATTTGATCGGTTTCTTAGCGATCTCACGAGCTCTTATTTGGCAGTTTTCATAAATCAATACTTTGTCTTCATTAGCAGAGACTGGTTTTCCAGAACGTAATGCATCTTCAACGTCAAAATTGCCGGAACAAAATTTGGTAAACCAGTTTTGACACGAGCGTTCTTTAAAAAAAAATTCTGTAAGCACATCGTACACCTTTCTCCTTGTTTGAACAGTATATTCGCCTTTCTGATAGCAAAAACAAAATATGCCGAAAATGTCGCTTCCGATTTTCTTTATTTGACAGGGCACCAATCAAAACGTATTGAGCAGAATAAAATGAACTTTATCACAACCAAGCCTTTGCTATTTCAGCTTTCACAATACGCAATGGTAATGAAGCTTAATTGTGAAGATGGTGTGAAAATAATACAATTGAGTCTTCTGCTGAGAAAAACGAAATTACTTTCCGAACAATCCAATACTAACTTAAAGTGATTCAGACTGATTTCGAGAGGACATCAAACCAATTCCATGTATAATAAAAGTTTCAAATATATATATATATATATATATATATATATATATATATATTTTTTTTTTTTTCTGAAATGTCCGAAATTAGCTGACACTGTACATTTTTACACTGAAGAATATTCAAAATGCAACACAATAAAGGAAACTTTCAAAAAACAAGAAAATTGTATCATAAGTATGCCTCACTAGGATATGCAAATGTTTAGGATTTCAGAACAGATCCATATTGTTTTAAAATAAGTAATGGGACAGAAAGGACACGGGACTAAAATGGAGGATATTTGTTGAAAGTCGACGCACCAAAAATAGATTGAGATAAAAAGAAGATATAATGAAAACTATCATAATCAATTTATTTTTGTAATAATTTTCATTTTAATAAGGAAAAAACATATGTTTTCTTGATAGGTATTAAAACTAATATGTTTCCATATTAGATGCATAAAAGATGCATTTTTTTTTTTTTTTTTTTTAATCTAGAAACCCACCCAAATGTAAATTTAAAGAAATAAAAAAAGCACCAACATTGAGAAAAAAATTTGACCAATATAAAAATTTTAGATTTCAAAAAAGTTCAGTCAAGAAATTTTTCAAAAATAGTGCAAAAAATATTATTCAGGAATAAAAAATAATAAATCTGTTATTGCGTTTATAGCTACAAAATTTATCATAACATTTACAATGAAATCACCCTTCGTATTTTAAAAATCAATGCATATTTAACAGTTTTTAGTATAATGTTATAATATTTTACTGTTAAAATAATATTTAAAATATTCTAAGTCGTAATGGTTATTCTTGAAAAAAAAAAAAAAAAAGAAAGAAAGAAAACTTACGCTAAGTTATAACCTATAGTTTATAAATATCCTATGATTATATAATGATTACTTCGAAGTAAACTGATAAATAAGATCCAAAACAAAGAAATATAGGATGAAACACATTAGCTTGTTTTCTATTTTTAAACTGTTTATTTTTGTAAAAGGATTTTTGGAGCTTCATAATAATGAGAAAATGCAAACTCTTAAATAATATCTTAGCAAGTGAAGCAAACTATTCCAAGAAGATTCACCTATTAGAATGAAACCATAAAAAACGCTTATTAAACATAATAGATACGTTTAAAGATACGTTAATAAATCGTAAACAATTCTGAATATTTATTTATAAATATTCAGACTATTTATTATACAATTATATTCTTGTAATAAACAAATTAAAATAATTAAATAGTTTGTATAAAAACTGGCAAGGATGCAATGGGCAAATAATTATTTAAATACGCTGTTAAAACGAAACATGTAATATAAGTTTAATTAGACATTTTGTTTTTAAAATACAAAATGCATTTCCTTTTATAATTTATTGATTTATATAGTTTGCATATGCATTTCTGTTTTTTATAAATCGATTTTTTTTATTATTATTATTAAATTAATTTTTTTTATTATTATTGTTAAATTTATGAAGTACAGTGTTCTCAGATTCGTTAAATAAATAAATAAATAAATAAATAAATAAAATACATTTTCTATAAAGTGTCAAATTGTGTTCAAGAAATCTCAAAACATGTAAATTCATCGAAAACTGGAAATGAAAATTTATCTGAATCTTCTATGCTCTTTTTTTATATGCAGAAGATAGTAATAAATCTGTCTTTTTTTTTTTTTTTTTTTTTTTTTTTTTTTTTTTTATAATTTGTCAATGAAATGTGTGACGTTTTCTCTAAAAATATGTCTTTAAAAAAGAACTGGCGTAAATCACAAAAGGAGTAATTAGATCGTATATAAACATAAGTTAGAAAAAATAAAATAAATAAATAAACAAAAATTTCCATAAACCAAACCATTTTTTTTTTTTTTTTTTTTTCGTATATGTTTAATAATGAAGAAAAAATGTATTCTCAGATTTCCTTTTCCAATAAGAATCCCTGCTACTATAATGGCTGTTCACTTAGAATGAAAAAAATGTAGCATAGTATACAGAGGTGCTACATCGATACAAATTACTGAGTCATTGTTTTTATTTGATTTTGTAAGACATAAGCAGATTTAACAACTGTCATCTTTGGGAATTTTTAATACAGAATAATATGTGTAAAAAAAAGTGCATAAGAAATAAAAATACTTTAAAATATATTCTTTATATCATAAGAGAACATTTTTTTTTTTCTTAAACTCACATTATTAACGCCTCTCGAAAGATAACACTTTCAATCCTCTACTCCCATATATGATCTACCTATATATAATAAAATAAGATGTGTGTATGTGCGAATGTGTATATATATCCGGGGCTTAAAAAAATAATCTGGTGTGTCACTCACACGACTTTCTCTTACCCTGAAATTTAATACTATAAATACAGGTTGCAGATTAAAAGGTAAGATAACGAGTACTGTTATGTAAACCTGTGTTAAACAATTTATATTAGGCTTCTGAAGAGTTTTATATGATAATTAGTTCTGTGTTAATTAGTTCTGTGATAATTAGTTCAACCCCCCGTTTCATTAATACACCTACATTTATAAAGAATTTAATTCGGTTATTAAAAAATAATTCTGTTTTTAAAAAATAATTTATTAAAATTATTATTTAAAAAAATTAACTTTTATGATAATGCATGCATACGATACACTTTACGATATTAGAGAAGTAGTATAACACCAAATATCCAAAAAAGTCCATTTTTTTCTTAATATATAAAAAAAAAAAAAAAAAAATTCGAAGGTTTTTTTTTTCCGTTAAAAGTAAAATAAGAAAGGATAATTTTATTTTAAATTATCGCAGATCGATTGTTCAACCATTCGTTTTAAAGGTATTGGCGAACTCTTTTGAAAGATACCCATCATGAAAACTGACTCCCCTCGAGGGCGATCTTCCCCGCCAGGGGGGAGGCGAGGCTCCTACATACACAATTATTTTCCCCTGTTGACTATCTCTATTACAAAAAAATATATATTCGTTTCTATTGGTTTAGGGCAGTCTATAGATGTTAAACTCTACTTACCTGTAATTTCCTCCATAGACGTAATGTATTTGAATATTTTTGAGTATCCCTGTACACGAACCATTTGCTTGATCTTAACGAAAAGTTTAGTGTAGCATCCTTATATGATACACATTTAGAATACCAAGTTTGAACTGTATGCCATAATTTATTTTTGAGATATGCTGATAACAGACAGACACACAGGCATACACACAGACCATTTGCTAAAAACATGATTTTCGTATTCAGGGGGCCTCAGAACATGTAAATATAACAAAAACTCGCGTTCAAAAATTTCACCCAAAAGCAGTACTTTCTCTACCTTATGGGTAAGAGAAAGTAAAAAGGCTGATCACAGAGCTACAGAAATTTGCATGATGGTTCGATGCACATTGTAGCCTGATTTTTAAATTTTCGATTATATATATATATTTTTTTAATAAACTAAAATCTGAAAAAATATATCCTAGCTTTAAAATTAACCATTTAAATTATTAATTGTTGCCAAAGTTGCTTACAAGTTTTTTTTTTTATTTTTTTTTTTATATATATACACTAAGCGACAAAAAAAAAGCCGCACTTGGATATTTTCTATTTTTCTTCCTGTAATCGCTAATTTTATTGTTTCAAAAGTAAATTTTTGAACAGATTTTTTTACATTATGTTCCGCGTGCAATTTAGGATTGAGCCAAGTGTTAAAAACAAGATGCAATTGTTCGGAAAATTGTAATTTCAGAAAGTATTTTAAAAATGGCAAGAATAAGGCAATTAACGATACCACAAAAACTATTAATTTTAGAGCGAAAATCAAAAAAATATCTAACTAAAAAAGTCTCGGCCACTAAAAAAGTTATACCTGACCGACTACTTTGGGGGTATTTCAGACTCTTCCATAATCAGCATTTCAAGATGATAAAGCACCTTGTTATATGGCACTTGTGATACGTTGATTTGATTCAAGTTATTAAAATTACTTATCCATTCTCATGAGCATCTATAATTTTGTAAGTTATCATAACTTGTTTTACTTAAAATTACATCTCACAAAGAATATCGTAGGATTTCTTCTTTATTAGACCTGAAAATTGTCCTAATCTCAATGCGCTCGAAAATGTTTAATATATAAAGAGGGTGGGGATTAGAAAATTGTATCGTACAACTTTGAAAGAACTTGCAAAAAATATTTATGATATTTAGCACAGTGAAATTTCTGAGTTTCATGTTAAAAAACTGTAAAATACTATGCAATTGCCCATTAAAGCAGTAATTCCATATAAAAGCGGGATTATCCAATCCAGAATACATATTTCTATTAAATAATTGTTTAGACCTAACAAACAAATGGTTTTATTTCTCACTTTAACATAGCACTTCTTTATTTCATATAATAAATCATGATATAATACAAAATATGCGTATATTATATTAAGTTTAAAAAGAAATTTTTACGTGGATTTTTACTTAATGCTTCGTAGAGTGTAATAAAACGAATTATTAAATCGAAAATGTACATAGGTATCATGTTATGACTTCCGTATTATACAAACATAGCAGTTTTATTCGTTGCAATTATTAGTTTTTAAATTATTACAAACCCAAAAGGTATAACTCAATTTTTTTGCAGTGCGGCTTTTTTTTTTTTTTGTCGCTTAGTGTATATATATATAAAAAAAAAAAAAAATGAAATATGGTTTCACGCAAATGCATATGCAAAAAATGACGTCTTTATAACTTTCTTTAAAAAACATAATAATTAAAATAATATATATATATCTAGTATATTTCTTCCGAATTTTGCTTCATAACCCTTTTTAATATACCTCAATATTAGATTTATTTTATTTGTTATTGAAATAGTATGTTTTATTTGGCACGGATGTACAACGTTGGGCATGAAAGCTGATTCAGTATTATATGAAAGATCTTTACTTATTGATAATCCTAGGCATTTTCTTTTTTTTTTTTTTTTATGTTAATACTGAAGAAAATCGGGGATTTTTCGCCAAGGATTTTACTATTTTAAGCCAAATATCGCATCAAAAGTATAAATAAATTATAAAATATTGAAAAAAAAAACAGAGAGAGAGAGAGAAACAGAAACAGAAACAATAATCGTATAAATTATGTATTTTTGTCAAAAATGGCTACATATATTCAAAAGTCGCCAAGTGAAGCTATATTAAGTCTGTACCATGATCAAGTTTTTATATTTATATTATTTTTTTCCTATATACAAACCACTATTAACTAACCATGAAGTATACATAAACACAAAAAATAACTAAATAACAAATTAATAAATAAATGAATAAATAATTGTCGCGTGCGATAGATGTAGTTGATCAATGCACATTTTACTATTATACTTGGCGTGAAATTGCTGTCATTTTATTATTGATCGGGTAAATCAAACAAATATATGAAATAACCTGAAAGCAAATATTACGTACACCATGTATAATGCTTTCCATATGTAACTGGTATTCAAATATAAAAGGGATACTTCAATTCTTTCGATGCTGTCTGTTTCGAAACTGTCATCTAATAAGCACCCAAATGGAAGCTCACTGGTAAACCATTGTTGGAGGCAATAGGGTGAGGAATTAGAGATTCTGATGGCGAGCAAGATGTGTCGAAGGCAACGGCGAGCTAAGCGAACATTTTAGTAATTTTACTATTTTTTTTATTTTATTTATTGTTTATTAAGCGATATAGAAAAGAGTTTCTTTAAAAACAACGACCAGCGAAGCGGGCTAAGCTTCTAGTAATTAATATATAAAGCGCGCGAGAAATTCCATGTTTAAGTATTAGTATATAAATTAAGTGAGCCACTTCGATAAATAAAAAAGTCATATATATACCGGGTGATTCAAAATAGATGTTACAGTGATTATTTCGTAAACTGAGAAAGATAGAAACAAACTTTCAATTACAAAATTGGTGCAAATTAAGAGTAGATTTCAGATATGGCATTCTTTTGTACAAGGGGCTGTATACATATTAAATACGAAATTTAATTTTTATACGGCCCCTCCTATCATATGACTTATATTTAGAAAAAATATTCTCCTCGCTCTAACAATCAAAATAAAAAAAAAAAAAAATCCTCTTTCTAAGTCAAAATCTCGCTGAGTTATTGCAATTTGAAAATTCTAGCATTTTTCGCCAAGTTTTAAGGGGTTGTATCAAAAGTGAGAAATTGTAATTACTATTGCTTTTGTAATAAGGCGCACGTTGATCAGCGTTTGGGGGAGAAAAAAAGAAAAAGAAATCATTCAGGGAAAGATGGCTATTTTAACCTGTTATGTCTCTCTTTCCCCTAGTGAATACACAAGAGAATACTCATTGATAATTTAACAAATAAAATTTATGACTAATTTATGTGCTAAAAGGGAATTTTCAAATTCATTTTTCTTTCTTTATACATTCTGTTACTTATATACACGGTGTAGAGAAAGAATTGTTTTTGAGTCAAATTTCCGAAAATTAGCTTCTGTTATATTTGCACGTTTTCAGATCCTCTGAATTCAAAAATCATGTTTTTAGCGGTTGGTCTCACTCTCTCTCTCTGTGTGTGTGTGTCTGTATGTTATTAGAATATCTCCAGAACAAATAGTATCAGAAAATCCAAATTCGATATTCTAAATCCGTATCATATTGCGGTGCTACACTAAAGTATTCGTTACCATCAGACAATTGTTTACAGGGTCATCCAAAAGAATTCAAACAGATTACGTCTGTGAGCGAAATTTCTCATATGTACAGTGTAACATGTATAGACTTGCTTAAACAAAATAAAAAGAACAAATTTTTTATACGCATAAAAGCATGTTTTATGTAGATTCTGGTGTAGCAACCATTCATCATTCATTTACAGGGTTACCCACAGTATTTCGATATATTGGAGATATATTTGGGAAATGCTGGAAGTGCATTTCATTTTGTGTTACTTGTTTTACATATAACACTAAATTTACGTACACAAAGTCATGTGTATATAGTTTATAGACAATATACAGGGCTACCCAAAATTAAGGTAACTTTTTTTTATTATTTTTATTATTATTATTATTATTAAATGTAATTGGTGTAAGTGTTTGCTCGATTTTTTTTTTCGAAGAACACTGCTGACACAGAACGCAAAATTAATTTCTCATACCCATACTGTAAACAAAGTAGCTTTTGGAGAGCGATTTTTTTTCTGCATAATATCACATTTTGAGGCCTCCTGAATACGAAAGGTAAATTTCTATTCGTTGCTCTGTATATATATGAATTATCAGCATAATTTAACAACAAATAATCTGGTGTTCTACTCACACGACTTTCTCTTACCCTGAAATTTAATACCATAAATACAGATTGGAAATTAAGAGGTAACATAAATAGTACTGTTATATGTAAACCTATATTAAAATAATTCAAATTAGGCTTCGGAAGAGTTTTATATGATAATTAGTTCTGTGTGAGGGGGGGAATCTCCTCAAATTATTCGGCGCAGGCAATAATCAAACTTTAAAAAACTTGGCTTTGGTAATAAGGAAGCCTTAAAACGTGTAAATACACAAAAAAGAAGCGATGCATATTTAGCTTAAAAACATACATTATTTATCATATGTCTATGAGGAATTCATTTCCATTCCTGAGCAGCTTTCCTGGACACGGTAAAATATTATAGTAAAGCACTTTCACTAACAATAAAAAAGAATATTATAGCTTAAATATTTGCAACCCTGTATATCTTTTGAAGAATATGTACAAACCACAAAGTGCACCTAAATATAAACCTATAGTAATAATATACGGCAAAACCTAAAATGCACTTCCATCAATTTTCAGCTATTGTCGCATTATAATCTAGTTATTTTGTGTAGCCCTGTAAATGAACAGTGAATGATTTCCCTGCTATATTCTACATGAGGCATGTTTTTATGCATATAAAAAATATGTATTCATTTTATATGGTTAGTGCAGTCTATAGGTGTTCAACTCTACTTACCTGCAATTTTCCCCATAGACGTAATGTATTTGAATTTTCTTGAGTGTCCCTGTACACGAACCATTTGCTTCATCTCAATGAAAAGCTTAGTGTAGCATCCCTATATGATACATATTTAGAATACCAAGTTTGGAATATCTGCTGCTATTTGTTCTTGAGATAAACTGATAAAAGACACACACACACACACACACACACACACACACACAGACCAACCGCTAAAAACACGATTTTCATATTCAGGGGACCTCAAAACGTCTAAATGTAACAAAAACTCACTTTCGAAAATTTGGCCCAAAAACAACACTTTCTCTACCTTATGGGTATGAGTAAGTATTAACTACAGGAAATGCGAATTTAGTATTTTGGATTTCATATGTAGTTGCCACTTGAAAAGTTGATGAAGGTTTGCAAGTTTCAAGGAAATTGATAACAGACTGGCATTTTGTTTTGATAAGTATAGGCACTATAATTAAACGGGGGTTGAGAAGGGCGGTAAACCCCCCTGACATAGAATTATACATCTATACCATATCATATTATATACAAAACATTATTTTAGAATATTAACAATAAATATGAATATCCTTATGACTTTTACAGTATAAAGTTATTTAAATGTAATTTATAAGAATATCTGTCCCAGAACGCAATACATTGGCATTTTTTGTGCATTCCTGTACCTAAACCAATTGTAGAGAATTAATTAATGCCATTTTAAATAGGGAATATCATGTAGTAAACCTGAATAACATATATCATTTCTGAAAATTTCTGAAATACAGACGCTGGGGGCGGGAAGACGGACAGATGGACAAAAAACAAACAAACAAACAAAAAAAAATGCAAATTGAAATCTTATTCACAGTTAAAAATTGTTAGAAAATGTTTAATGTAAACGAAAATGCAATTCCAGCAAGTGTCCAATAATAACCCTTAACGTAACTGAATATTTTTGTGTGCCCTGTAAATCTAATGCTAATCGTACTGTACAGTATAGAAAGCATTCTTTTGTGCATATGAATAACATATTTCAATTTCATTAAGATTTATGCAAAGTAATTAAATTTTGGTTTATAGAAATATCTTCACATAGAACGCAATGCTTAGGAATATTTTCGGGTGTCCCTGTATACAAACCAGTGATGGTGTTTACTCCATTTTCTATACAAAATATCCGATATAAAACTATAATAATGCATTTCAATTTTATTAATATATGCATAAATTAAAGGTCTTAAAATATGGTTTATAAAAATACCTCTCATAGAACACAATGCTTTGGAATACTTTCGGGTGTCCCTGTGCACAACCTAGCAGAGGTATTCACTCCATTTTCAATAAGGAACATCCGATAGTGAACTCAAATAACATATATCAGTTTCAGAAAATTCTATGAATAATCACGGGAGTTAGAGCGCAGAAACACAGAAAGACGGATGGACAGACAGACAGATCGAAGTCATTAACACTTTTCAATCTTGCTGGAATTGTTAAAGAGCCGAGGTCATTCAATTTATCAACCATGATGGAAAGTGGTAAAAATAAAGCGCGAAAATTTCACACGGTTTTGCTAGTCTTTTAGTTTTTTCCCTCTCTTAACGTGTTTTAATTTGCAGGTGACCCCTAAGAAATTTAACTATTAAATTTTTTAACAATACGAAATTATGTAATTTTGCATTAAATTCTTAAAACTGTTGATTTCACGTGTTTGAACGATTTTAATTGCTATTTTAAAATAAAGGATCTTTTTTTAATTTTTCTCATCTCATAGATAACCCCCTAAAGTGAGCCACTTGGCGTCGAAAAATAGATGCCAAAATTGAAGAAAAAGTGGTGTAAGTCATCATTTTCAAATTGCAATAACTCGGCGAGATTTTGACTTAGATAAATGATTTTTTTTTTTTATTTTGCTTGTTAGAGCGAGGGGAATATTTTTCTAAATATAAGTCACATGATAGGAGGGGCCGTATAAAAATTAAATTTCGTTTTTAATATGTATACAGCCCCTTTGACAAAAGAAATGCCATATCTGAAATCTACTCTTAATTTGCTCTAATTTAGTAATTGGATGTATGTTTCTATCTTTCTTAGTTTACGAGATAATTGCTGTAACATCTATTTTGAATCACCCGGTATATATATATGCATGCATTGTTGTTCACTGAAATACACACACAAGAAATTAACTCTTTGTTTTAATCCAAATTTATTGGTAGATTATCTATAAACAACGCATTAAGACTATCGAGAAGATCAGTTAATTATACAAAAAGCAGTTCCGAAATTTAACATTAAATTTTTACTTACTCTTCAACTAAGTTTAAATGTTTCCTATAGCACGGGATAAAGAATTTCTTTTGCATGAATACACAGTTTAATGGAAAAAGTTTTTTTGTTTTATTACTATCGAAGGTTCCGATTTGAAATACGTATTGCCGAATACACCCAAATGCAAATTTAAATATTTAAAGGTAATTTTCGTTTCTTTTTCTTTTTCATGTACATTTTAAAACTTCAATACTATTTTTAAAGTAACATTTTATCCTAGAATTAATTTCAGAATATTCAATACCAGTATAAGAGTTTTTTTTTTTTTTTTTTTTTTTTCAAATTTGAAAATATAAAGACAAAATTTTTGAAAAAAAAAAAATCAATTTATATCTTTATTTTCGAATAATGTTGCTTTGATTTATCATGCGTTAGTATAAATATTAAACTGTAAATTTAAACTAAATTGAAATTCTATTGGTTTAAATTTGATTTCAATTCTAAGAACTTTTCTAAATGCGGATTTGAGATTAGAGTTCGCAGATCGTGTCCCAAAACAGTATTTTTAGACCTGACGTTGTAAATATCATGACTTGAAAATGTGAAAATTTTAGAAGAAATCAAACTGCGTGACAGGTAATTTAAATATTTTTCAAATGTGTATATAATTTTAATTTGTAAAAGAGTTGCAGTCGAACATCGTTTTGTAAGAAATCTTTTTGTGTCCTAAAAAAATAAATAAATAAATAAATGAATAAATAAACTTTAAATTTTACATCTACTTTTTATGATAGCATGCGATCACGTTTTATATAAAATTTAAATCATTAAATTCATTTTTTTTTACTTATTTTTATTTCATATTCCTCGCGCACTTTTTATTCCCCGATTCAAAATTATTTAAAAAAAAAAAAAACTTTTTCCATACTGTATAAATTTTCTTTTCATTTTCTTAAAAAAAAAATGATTTTGATGAAATTCTGGCAAAAGCAGAATTTAGTTTAGGACGGAGGACTATTAGTTTTTTTTTTCTTCCCAATTATAACATCGCTTTCAAATTATTCAATTATATTTTCGAAAAATTTTAGATTTCGATAAATGTCCAACTATCGAAAAATGATTTCGACAAATGTTCAACTATCGAAAAAAGATTTCGACAAATTTCCAACTATCGAAAACGACAACGCAAAAATCCCAGATTGAGACTAATAGGCCCTCAGTCCTAAAAAAAAAAAAAAAAAAAAAAAAGAATGAGAGTTTCTAATTTTAAAATTGTGTGTTTAATTGTGTATTTATACTTGCTAATTGCATGAAGAAAAAAAAAAATGTACATGTATTCGACTGCAATGATTTCTTCTTCATCATCTTTCTTTTTTTTTCTTTCAAAATATTACTGCTGACATTAAAAAATAAATAAATAAATAAGTAAGTAAAAAGCAGTTATTTAAAATTGTAGAATAAATAAATATTTTTTTTTTTCTTTTCTTTAAATGTTATACAATGAAATTAATTGTAGGTATTCTTGTATGTGTGATTTAACCATTAGATTAAAAAGTGTATAAAATCGAATTTGTGGAAGGAATTTCAAAAGGGTATTTTATAGAACAGAATGTATATGCCTCACTTTCACCTCACACCTAGGCACTAGATGCTATATGAAGCCGTTTACGTACTAGAAAATATGTTTTGGTATGTTGTTGCTCTTTTCTTTTGTGGCATTTATCACAATCTCAAAGCTTGTTTAAATTAATTCCTACATTGCCTTAAAATTCCTCCACCAATCTAAGAAAAAATATATAAGAAACATAAAAAAGTAAATACGTTTTTACACACTTTTAAGGACCAAATACCTCTTTAGACCTCTATACTACAGTGATACACGAAAGTACCAACTCTAAAAATCCTCATTATTTAATATGATGAGATTGTATGCATAATTTGTATTGCCTATATCTTTATAAATTACTCTTAAGTAACTAAAAAATTATGTTTCAAAAGCATTAATTGATGTTTTCTTAATACGATAGATAAAATGTTAAATGTCATATAAATTACTGGGACACCCCAAAAAAAGTTGGGGTTTCCGACCTGACTGTCACCAGTCATACGGACCGACAACTAGGAGTGATGGTCTTGGGTGTCATTTCATTTCATAGCAAGACCCCTTTGGTTTACTTCCGCATCATCTTTAAGCAGAGTGATACGTCGACGAACTTCTACGTCCCGTTTTGTTGTTTTTCATATCACGAAATTTGAGCGCATATTTCAACATATAATGCCCGCCCACGTACGAAGATACTACTGCTTGTTTTCTTTCTTGCCCAACATCATTTTGGCCAGAAAAGTCGCCGGATGTCTCTACCACTAAGGGCATTTAGAGCATCATGAAAATGGTCCTACAACCAGCTCGGGATTTTGCCAATCTAACACATAAATTTAAGGGCTAGATGTGGGCCAACACGTTATTGACTTGTTCACTTTTTGACGCTGTTTTTTTTTATTAAATCCTCCTAAAATTTTGAAATCATTTGTTTTTCTCGACATGTACATCACAGGTACCAAATTTCGTCCCATTCGGATAATTCCTTCTTGGTGTGCGGTTTTTCTTTTGTCTTAAAGTGTATATATATATAGATAAATGTAACGCGCTAAGTTCAAACTCTTACGAATATATTAAATAGCCTATCCAGATTGAGCCATCTTCCCTATTTTTTAAAATAATATAGACGGCGCTGTCGCCATTCTTGGCAAAATATATAATGATATTTTGCCAATCCATAAAGTGAAGTGAAAACATTTTGATTTCAGAAGTCAGTCAGAAGTTCGTCAGTTCTTGCTGTAAGATGTAGACGTTTTTTCGTTTAAGACGCCTGTGTGGCCATGGGCCACAGACAGTGGCTTGTAAGAAGTTATATTCGTCTTATGTATCCTACATTCAACTATGTTCTTTTTACTGCGCGCGATGTATATATTTAAATAAATACTCGTATATCTGTATATAGTTATTGTAATTGTGATTCATTTTAATTAAAGTATTAAGTAATGGGATTCCAGATATCATTCTTCAATGTCCTATCGTGGAATTTCTATTATATATATATATATATTTATATGTACAATTGTCTAATGAAACGTATTACATTAGACATTATTATTCACCTTACTTTCAGCCAGTATACCTGTATCAGATGTAGCGTTCAGCAACCTAAAGTCATACGGAATTTTCGGTTGTGAGTTCCGAAACTCGTGTAAATACGATTTAGGACCAGAAATAATACCAGTAAATACGAGAAAGACCCCTACGGACGGCATTCTACCTATAGGCCAAGGAACCTAGCGTAGTTAATCGGCCTTAACCACACAACCACAACAACAACCTGTATACCTGCGCAATAAGCATTTTTCTTTGTTTCCGAAGATTGAAAAATTGTAAAAAAAATAATTCAAGTTTGAAAATTGTAAATTGCAAACAAAAAAAATTTCGAATTATTATAATGTTAACTTCAAAAATTACTAAAGAAAAAATATCTTCCAATTAAAACTTCAAAGTCTCTACGATTATTTTAGCAATTTTATATAAATAGATCTCTTGTCTTTAATAGTTTTGATAAAATAATCAAAAAATTTAACAGTTCTAGCTATACACTTGTAAAATCACCAACAATGATACATATTATTTAAAATTGTCACGAGTTTTTTCAAACAAATAAAGCATTACACTTATTAAAAAAAAAAAAAAGTATTTGAATAAAAACCATATAAAAATATAAAGAACTGAATACAACGCATTTAATAATAATAATAATAATAATAATAATAATAATAATAATAATAGCTATCATATTATCACTTGTATACTATGAGGTTTATTAAACTGTTAGTTCTAGAAAATATTTATTAATTATTTTGAGAAGATATTTTTATTTGCAACACTTACAAATAGGTATAAAAGCTGCATAAGAATATATCATTAAAAATAATGTTGGGGGTAAATAAAACCTTTTCCCGTAGACAAAAGAGTGGAGTATGAAAATCATGAATTTAAACAAAAGCATTACCTAAACAACGCATTCTTTTTAATCCTGTTTATCTAATTACCTTGTTTTCGAGCATATTAAAAACTCTTTTATCTAAAAACGTGTTTACTTTTATTCCTTATTTTACTTTTTTTTTTTCGTAATTAGCATACTCACTAATTATTAATTAATGCCTAGAGCATTAAATGAGATTTAATGTGGTATTAATATAGAAACAGTTTCTTAAAATGTGGTTTTCATTGTTGTACTTTATTAATATTTTTTTAACTTGTTTAGCATTGTTTGTGTTAATGATACTTTTTTAATATCTTCCAAATCAGTAAAATTATGTTTGAAAATAATTTTTATAAATAGGTTTATCTATTCATACGCCACACAAAAGAAAAGTAGTGTAATTAAAATGCAATAACGCTCAAACAATGATATTAAACTATCGTATATAAAACAATGTTTGATTTGTGTGTGTGTGTGTGTGTGCCTGTGTGTGAAATAAGCCAAATTATAAATTTAGTAAATTTTTAGGTAGGCGGGAAAATTCTGTCGCAATTTGAATAAAACATTTGAATCAATTTTATTTACACTTTTGTACATTTTAATCAGTAATATAAACCACTCATTATCATCCTCCAGGCAATTTGTTTATTCCCCTAGTGTAGAAATTCTCATCTTCGGACTAAAAAATATTTAGCTACTGCAATGGAGACAGGTTCTTCATTTCCCTCCCCCCCCCCCCCCCCCCATCAGGTAAATTTTAAGCCATCGGAATATTTAGTAATTCGATGGAGTTATGACAATAGAAAACTGCAGTGAACTAAAAATTTCTTATCCAAGCTCATTCAAATTTTGTTGTGGCACCGTTACAATATGGGGTTTTGCATTATTTCAATGGAACAGAATTCATTTCTGATCGCTAACACTGGCCACTTTTTCTTGACACCTGCCTTCATTTCATCAGGATGCTTACAAAAAGTGCTCGAATTGATAGCAGCTCGTAATACACTGAACGTCATCCATTCCAACTCAAACTGAGCATCATGTTTCGTTGATGAAGATCTGGTTTTACGATAATTGTGGCGGATGTTCCAGGATTGCAATAAACTTTTTTTTTTCTCTTTATATTATCGTAAAGTATCCCGTTTTCATCTTCCCTAATGAATTTGTGCAAAAACTGTTCCACATAGTGTCGAACAAGAAGAAATGGACAAATTCTCAGACGATTCGATTAATTGTTTTGAGTCAAATTGTGTGCTGTATAAATTTTCATCATCAAGACAAATAAATGATGATTTATGTGTTCCTCAGCAGTCAAATGGTGCATGTCGAGTTCCTTCGCAATTGTTCTAAAGGTTAGAACAATTGAAGTTGGTCAGTTGTTCTAATAGTAAAAAAAAAAAAAAAAAAAAAAAAAAAAAAATGATATTTACAAAATAAATAAATAAAATAATAAATAAAATAATAAAAAATAAAATAAAATAACAAATAAAATAAATAAAAAAATCTCAAAATATCTAAATTATAATCATTTAAAATTAAAGAGAGAACATAAAAGTTCTTCATAAGGTACACGTAAACTATATCAATAAAAACAGAAAATTTTGTTTTATTGTAGAAAAGAAAAGTAGGGTCAGGATAGGTAATTCAGTGGTAGAAAAATTTTTAACATTTCAAAAAAATATAGTAGCTTTTATTGCATATATATATATTACAAATGTTGAGAGTACATTGCATTTGAAATGTTGATTCAATATTTAAAAATAAATAAATAATAACGATTTGAAATAGATTAAGTTTCATACCTACTTTACCCCATGGCAGGGATTAATGTGAGTAATTAGTAAAAATGGAGCAAAACTGCAGGTAAATCTCTTGGAATGTGTAAAAAACACTGTTCAACAAATTTGAAAAGTGATTTTAACACTTTTTTAACAAAGTTGAAAAGTATTTATGATGTCTGTTTGTCCGTCTATCCGCGCTCTATCTCTCGAAAATACTTATGATTGGTATAAGCTATTCAAGTTCACAATGGGATTTTCTCTATTGAAAAAGAAGGAAATACCAGCGCTAGTTTATATACAGGGACACTGAAAGAATTCCAAAGCGTTTAGATCTATGATAGGTATTTCAATAAGCCATATTTAATTCTTTTTTTTTTTTTTTTTTTTTTTTTTTTTCACAGTTCATAATGAAATCCACATTAATTATACACATTTTTTATATATAAAACGCAGTGTGATTAGCATCAAGATTTACAGAACCACACAAAAATAATCAGATATTTTAAGAGCTGCAACTGAAAGCTGCTGAAATTGCATTTTTTATACTATTAAGCATTTTTAACTATTTCTGAGTGATGATGAGTTGGATTAGCCCAACCTATCTGGGTTTCTAACCGCCTGACTCAACGTCTATCTGTCCGCGATTTAACTTTCATAAATATTCATGGAACTCCTTGAAATTGATACATATTATTTATGTTTACTAAAAAAACGTCCCCCATTAAAAATGGAGTAAATACTAGCTCTGCTTTGCGCACAGGGACACCCGAAAAAATTCCAAAGCGTTGCGTTCAATGAGATATACTTTTTAAATCACACTTTAGTACTTTAATTTTGCTCAGATTATAATAAAATTAACATTTATTATTCATTCACACATTTTTTTTTTTTTTTTTTTTTTTTTTTTTTTTAACACAGTATTATTAGCATTAAGATTAATAGGGCTGCTCAGAAAGATTAAGATAAGTCAATGGCTACGGAAATTTCTGTAAATGGATTTTGAATTTTATTAATCGTTTTTTATGATATTCAACAATGTTTTAGTGATTATGAATTCAGTTACTATACATGTGTGTCTTTTCTGTCTGGCTGTCTGTCTTTACTCGTTCTAACTCCCGTAAATATACATAGAATTATTTAAAATAGATATATATTATTTAAGTTTAGTGGGGATGTTCCTTATTAATTCCACAATGGATTCAAATAAATTACGCAAGAAAGATATTTTAACTCTTTCATACATATTCGTTAAAATGTGGCGCAAAAAATTAAATAACTAAGCAAACACAACAAATTACGGAAATACGCAGCGATTGTTTTGGGGTAAACTTTTAAGCTTCATTAGATAAAGCTTCATAAGATAAAACATTCCTAGTTGCCACAAGTGTAATGTGAATGCAAAACGTACTGTGGCGGCAGGAAAGCAGCACTAGTACATAACCAGAAAGTCCAATCACATATTAACAATATTTGCATTAAATAAATATCGTATTCTAAAAGGACTCAGATGCTTTGTGATTATAAATTTATGTTAACGTTTCTTTTTTTTTTTTTTTTTTTTTTTTTTCGAAATTGAAAAGGGAGATTTTAAAATTTTGAAGGCAAAATTTCAGTTATTTCAGATTAGATAATAGAAAACTATGACAGATGTTGAAAAATTATATATATACAAAAATTTTATATATATATATATATATATATATATATATTGTAAACTTAGACTTGTGTCGGATGGCCTATTATTATTTTTCTTATTAGCAATAATTAATTAAAAGTAAAACAATCTACCACTTTTCTGTCAACTTTTAAATTCCCGTTTTATAAGAGAAATTTAAAAGATATAATTTTCAATTTAATTTTGACCGGCAATAATCCTTGTAACCTTAATAAAAAGAAAAATAACTTTTACTTTGTATTGAGAGAGATATCTTATGTAAATTACCATACTCTTATATTAAAGCAGTTTAAAATAAAAACTTATCTAAAAATAAATAAATAAATAAATAAATGAAGTCAGAAGAAATCATTATAAGAAAATTTTCGTCAGATGGATGATGCGATTTCATAATTTTTCAGGAAATGAAATGTTTTAGGATATCAAAATTTTTGTACAAACTGTGAAGCAAATTTCTGAATTACATTATGCGTTCTATGATTTTTTTTTTTTTTTTTTTTTTTTTATGCGTTTTTGTTTGAAAAGTTACATAATAAAATCCTTTCCTCTTTTTTTCATCTAAAGAGAAATATTGCTCAAAAAATATAAATTCATATTTTTGCATATCTCAAGAGTAAAAGTAATTTGTGAAAATTCTAAAATATTTAATTTATTATATATGCAAACCATTTTCCCCACTAATGTTTATCTACCTTCTAAAAGTTTTTTAATTTAATTCAAGATGAATTTGTTATTATAATTGCCGGAATTGTTTCCCCTAGTTTATTTAACCCCTTACTTGCCGGTGAATAGGAGATTCGCTTCCAAGGGTCACCGTTCTCTCTAAACTCTGAAATTAATAAATTCTTCAAAAAGACTATGAAGGTCACATTCAAGATTATTTTATTGCATTGTCAAATCGTGTCAGTAGTTTCACTGGTAGCAGTGCAACACAAAGAATTGTATTTCGGAAATACGTATATATACGTCCGGGTCAGTTAAGGGGTAAATATTAAAATTATTTTAAAAAAAACGTCTTTATTTTATTTAATTTTATTTTTTTTTTTTTTTTTGTTTCTTGAAGTATATTAATTATATATATATATATTTCAACTTTTATATGCATTATTTACAGTCGGTAAATAAAGTGTCCGAACGCTAGCAAAAATTCCTATGTAAAAAAACTTCACACTGTTTTGTTAAATAAATCCTTGTCGAATCCCGGTCTTAGTCAATGTAAGAACATGATTCGCATAGTTAGTTATAGCATCATGTTCGTAACGCGACGGTCGTGAGTTCGACTCTCGAAAGGCCGTGCTGCTTTAATTTTTGCAGATAATTAATTAAAAAGGTATCAGTTGATTAAAAAAAAATGTCTACATAATATCCTAAAAATTTTTGAAGAGTTTTTTTTTTTTTTTTTTTTTTTTTTAAATTAAAAAGCATAAAATAAAAAATTAAGTAATTAGAAACCCTTTATTGAAACTGGATTTTAGTTGTCTGGTTTTCATCTCAAACTGAAAAGCAAGGCGCGTGGACTTGTAAATGTAAGCAACGGCGGTCTCTCAGTTGTTTTTATCATCATACTGATAATATGATGGCCGTAGGTTCGTCCTCGACGGCTGATGAGTTGCGTTTTTGCGCTTAAGTAATAGAGAAATACCAAACGATAAAAGAGAATCTTTCATTGTCTACACCGTATAATAAATATTTTGATTAGCTTTATAAAAGTTTTTTTAGTTGCTAAAACTCACAAAATAAAAATTGAAGTTAAAATGATAATAATAATAATAATGGAAGATTTTTATTTTGGAGCCCTAAAATGCATTAAAAAAACAAAAATTATTATAAAGACCTGCTATAAAAAATAAAAGCTTCAACAATAAGAAAAATTTAAAGAAAAATATGATATTTCACGTTTTCAAGACATAAAAATTTTTAAATATTCAGAAACACTTTAATCACTTCACCCTCCACTGTAGTATGTGGAAGGCTACGTTTCCCTTGAATTATCTCGGGATGGCCGGAACAATATTCTTTTTGCGTGTTCTATGCCTTTTCTTGACTGTTCTTCAAATAAATAGACAATAAGACTTCTTCACACACCATAAATTTTAAGCCAGCACAACCGGTTTCGAAAGGACGTAGCCTTCCTTCATCAGGTGCAAAAAAACACGTGCTACTGCCTTGGTGGCAAAAGCAAGACTGAAAGCAGGGCAAAATCCAGAGGGGGGGTAGCATCACAAACAACCAATAGGAAGCAACATGCAGGACCAATCAGAGAGGAACACACATGCACAGACAAAAACAAAAGGAGGGAGGGAAGGAATAAACAATTAACTCCCCACTGAAGGTGCGCTTAATTGTTTAGAAAAAAGGCTACGCGAATTTCATTATTCTGACATTGAAATCAAAGAATTTGTTAATCTAACTAAACTCTGTGTTTCCCAAACTACTTTTGAATTTAATAAAAATTTTTATAAACAATGTGATGGTTTAAGTATGGGTAATCCTTTATCTCCTATTCTTGCCGATATCTATATGCATTATTTTGAAGAAAAATTATTAAAGATGTTAAATTTAAAATGCTGGTTACGTTACGTAGATGACACTTTCATTCTTGTTGAAAATCTGTTTGATGTTTCTGCCATTCTTAATATTGCTAATGCTATTGATCCCCATATTCAGTTTACCTTTGAGTTAGAAAATTGTAATCAACTTCCCTTTCTTGATGTTTTAGTTACTGGGTGCGATTCCTCTTTTAAAACCTCTGTGTACAGGAAATCTTTCTCTGTTTCTAACCCTTCCCATGCTCTCTCTAATAATCCGGCTAAACAAAAAATTGGTACCTTTTACACTTACGTGTATCGTACCCTTAAAATTTGTTCTGATACTTCTTCTCTTAAAGAAGAACTCAATTATTTAAAGTCCGTTGCTATTAAAAGAGGTTTTAGACCCTCTATAATTGATAAAGCTATCAAAAAGTTCAGTAGACCAACTTATAATTCTACTCTTTCCATTGAAGACAAAATTAAACCTGATAATCTTGTTGTCTTGCGTTTTTATCCCCCCTTGTGTTTTAAATTAGCCAAAGTTTTGAAGCGCTTTAATTTTCACGTTATTTTTAAACCTGTCAATAAATTCCAATTCCCTTCAACTAAATCTCCTGTTCCCGAGCTTCATAAGTGGGATATCTATAATGTCCCTTGTAATAATTGTGATTTATCTTAGATTGGTCAAACAAAAAATAAATCTTGAATGCCGTTTACTTGAACATTCTCGGTATGTTGCTAATCAAGAAATTTCTAAATCTTCTATTGGGAAGTACAGTTGGGAATTTAATCATAGTTTTAATTTTAAGAGTGCCAAAATTATCTTTCATGCCAAACGCATTTCCGAACTGGATTTTTTTGGAAATTGAGCTATTTACCTTAATCGTGATAAAATTATCAGTGAAAAATCTGATTCCACATTGCTGTCTACAGTCTGGAAAAATTTGTTTAATTCAATAAAATAATTTCATTCATTATGTTTATAACATAATAATAGTTATATTTAAATAATTCTAAATAAATAAATAAATAATAATAAATAATAATAATAAATTAATTAATTGTATTAAATTTACTTATTAGTATAATATTAATTTAAAAAATAAATAAATAATAAAAATAAATAAATAAATAAATCATTAAAAAAATAAAATAAAGTTAATTGTTTATTCCTTCCCTCCCTCCTTTTGTTTATGTGTGTGCATGTGTGTTCCTCTCTGATTGGCCTTGTATGTTGCTTCCTATTGGTTGTTTGTGATGCTCCTCCCCCTCTGGATTTTGCCCTGCTTTCAGTCTTGCTTTTGCCTCCAAGGCAGTAGCACGTGTTTTTTTTTTTTTTTTTGCACCTGATGAAGGAAGGCTACGTCCTTTCGAAACCGGTTGGGCTGGCTTAAAATTTATGGTGTGTGAAGAAGTCTTGTTGTCTATTTATTGTTCTTCAAATATTGATTAGAGCGTCATACTTATAAATATGGTGATGGTTTGATCCTCTGAGGGCCGATGAGTTATGTTTTGCAGATAATTAATAGAAAATGTGTCAATTGATAAAATAAAATAATTCAGTGTCTACGTAATATACGAAGATTTTTTTAATTAGATTTTTAAGAAGCCTTTTTTTGCAAGTAAAAAGCACAATATAATAATGTAAGTAAAAAACAATTTTTTAACAGTAGAAACTTTTTATTATGGAGCCCTAAAAGGCATAAAATAAAAATTTATGCTTTCAAAGACATTTTATAAAGAAATGAAAATTTCAACACTAAGAAAATTTTAGAGAAAAGTATAGATATTTCACTTTTGCAAGAGATTATTATTTTTATTATTATTATTATTAGTTAAATGTTTTAAAAAGCTTTCAAGACCTTTGGTATTTATGGCTTGAATTATACAAAAACTAATAAGTAAGAATATTGGTCTAGAACGCTTTTTAAAATATTTTGAATATTAAAAATTTTTATCTCTTGCAAAAGTGAAATATCTATAGGGGAATGTGTCCTGTTATGGGCACCGCACCATATCTTTTAACAAAAAGCAAATAAGGTGGATTTGAGTACTGTCAAACATGTATTGTGACAGTATGCAGATTTTGTGCTAGCACCGATATGAAAAGATGCACTTTTATAGTAAGTGCATCGGAAAAAAAAAAAAAAAAAAAAAACTGAGAAAAAGCAACACAAAAGTAATTTATGATTATTTTCAGAATGCGATAAATCGAAAAAAAAAATTATAATTCAAAAATGTGAATGCAGGGTATATTTATGCAGTATATTCCATACATTTTATGATGCAATATCGAATTCAGCCAAAATGTGGACCGAAAATTGATTTTTCTGCCATAATAAAAATGGCTGCCATTCCCAGTTGTGAGTACCTTTATGTAACCGGTTGTGGGTACACTTCTTTTTTTCATTCAAAACCTGTGTTTGACTTACAAACTGTCAAATATGGTCTTTTGTGTCAAAATGGCATATTTTTTTTAGTATTTTTATGAATGTTTATGCTTTTTTAGCAATGTCAACCAAGAAAAATATAACCGATCCAATAGAAATGGGTTTAATGCGTTGGTTAAAGCCATTTAGAATTGCTTAGTGGATAGAAAATCCATAAAAATGACTGCTCGAGAATATGGTCTTCCTTGCAGCATCTGAGTTCCTCAAAAAGAAACCTGGAGAAAGTAAGGCAAATCCACCTTTCAAAATGCCGGCCAAGCGCTAAAAATTGGTGTCTCAACAATCTGATGATGTCGACTTCTGTGTCATCTGTTTGAAGCACCTGCCACTATGCCTAATAACAGCCATCTCAATCAAATGCAACGAGCGTGATCGTCTGCTGTATTTGAAGTGGTCTAATATACATGCAAATTATTTTACTTGCAAACATTACACTTCTGACTTCATGGACGAAAAAATGACGAATAAGATTGGGGAAAATGTCGCTTTCTGTTATTATTACGGCAAATAAATCTAAAGATAAATTTAGTTTTTTCCTGTATTTATGTTAGTTTTATTATTATTATTATTATTATTATTATTATTTTCCCAGTTTTAGCGAATGTTTTAAGTGTGCCCACAACCGGTTACATTTTCTTTCCCCCAAAATGACCACTTCACAAAATAGGTTTTTTTTTTTTTTTCTAGTTCACGGAAATACAGTTACTTCATCAAACGTTAGCTAAGGATTCTAGCTTTCCATTGGCTTCCCATTGCATGATATCTACTCTATCAAAAGTTCTACACCAAAATAAAAACTGTGCCAACAACCGGAGACATTCCCCTAATTTTCTCTAAAATTTTCTTAGTGTTGAAATGTTTATTTTTTTAAAGCATATCTTTGAAACCATAAACATTTATTTTATGCGTTTTAGGGCTCACAATTAAAAGTTTCTACTTAAAAAAAAAAAAAAAAAAAAGTTTTTTTTTTTAATTAAATTTTTATTTGAAGCTTTTTATTGAAATTGGATTTTGACATCGCGTTTTCGTGTCACACTAAAAAACAAAGCGCCTCCACTCTAAAGTGAATGTAATCATTTCTTTTCTTCGCTTTTTGGCCTAGTTGGTTAAAGCATCATGTTGATTACGCAATGGTTGTGAGTTCGATCCTCGAAGGGTCGTTGCGTTAATTTTTTGAATATAACTAATAGAACAGGTGTCAATAGATAAAAGGAAATTTTTATGGTTTACATAATATCCTAAGAATTTTTAAAGAGTCTTTCTAAGAAGTTTTTCTTCTTCTTATTATTATTATTTTTAATTTTATTAATTAATTAATTTCTTATTAATTTCTTATTTATTTTTTTATTATTATTATTATTATTTTGTAACTAAAAAGCATAAAATCTTATACTATTAAGTGAGCAATATGTGTATATTTCACTGATCTCGAGAACGGTAGCTCGGACAGTCACGAGATTTAACACAAAGGTGCCCCCCGAAGGGTCATTGTGCACATCGAAGTCAGATTTTCGAATTTTTGATTAGTTTTTTCTTAATTAATTAAAATGTAAAAATAATAACCTTCTAATTTCTGATAAAAAAGCCATTTAAATTTTATCATTTTATCCATAATTTAATTGTTGCCAATTTTTTTTCGACAAAATAATAATAATTAAAAAAAAAAAAAAACGTACATTTATTTAAAATGAGGAAAATAAATAAGAAAGATTAGAAAATAAATTAGAAATATCAGTCGCATCGTTACAAATAAGATAGCAAATGAAAGGGAAAATTTTTGTAAATCCGATGCATGAAACAGCTTATCAATCGGATTATTAGTTTTTTCTTAATTAATTAAAATGTGAAAATAATAAGTCATTTAAATTTTAAAATTTTACCCATAATTTAATTGTTGCCAATTTTTTTTTCGACAAAATAATAATAATAATAATAATAAAAAAAAAAAAAAACCTTCATTTATTTAAAATGAGGAAAATAAATCAGAAAGATAAGAAAATAAATTAGAAATATCAGTCGTATCGTTACAAATAAGATAGCAAATGAAAGGGAATTTTTTTGGAAATCCGATGCATTAAACAGCTTATCAATCGGACAATTAGATTTTTTAAAATTAACTAAAGTATGAATTTTAGGTGGCAACAGCAGAAGATTGTATGGAAACCGTTAGGAGAAAACAAATGAAAAATCTGCTTCACATTAAGTCACATGATTTTTAAGTGGGATTAAAAATTGCAGTTTTCAAATTCTTTTAAATTTTCTCTCACGAACACAAAAATATAATATACAGCCTGTACCCCACAAGACCAACTTGCATTTCAAATTTCATCAATTATTTTGGTTAATAAACAAAAGTTATTATTATTTTTTTTTCAAATTAAGTTTTATTCTATTTTCGAAAAGAATTATGTGATCATAGATATAATCATATATATAGATCTATCATCCCCATATTATCGTGCAAAGATTTTTGATGCCGAAAAAAAAAGCTTTGGAATCAGCCATTAAGTGGTATTGAAGGAAAAAAGGAAAAAAAAGAAGAATGAATTTGAAACTATATCTGGAGCTTTTCATTCACCTTTAGTAAATAAATTATTCATGAATTTTATTTACTAAAACATTCGTGTGTATTCCCGTGTGTATTCACTCGGGGAAAGACTGCCATATTTTGGTAGAATCGCCGTCTTTTCCCGAGTGAAAAGGAATCACTTTTTTCTCCCCAATGATCAATCTATACATTATTACTATATCTATGTATGTGATACGATACATTAATAATTTGGGTTTTAAAAGTTTTTTTAAATAGATTATTTAAACTCTATGAACCATAGTTTTATTTTATCAGTTTCATTAACAGATCCAGCTGGGCGATTTTTTAAATTTTGGTGTTGAAGTACACCGAACGTTTTTCGACAAGAAATTTAATACAGCAACAGCCATTTTAATCTAAGTAGCGCATCGAATATATAAAAGCATAAATGATTTATTTTTACACAAAATTTACAGAACAAATGCAGTTTTAAAGATAGGAAATTTATTTCAACAAGCACTATTTTAAACCTAAAAACCATTAAAAATATAAGCAGAATATAAAGGATTCTTATGTATAAACAAAAAAGAGTCTGGTAAAATTATTAGCAAAATAGTCTTCCCCTTTTCATACAACAACAACAACAACAAAAAAAAAATCCATCGCTGATATGGCGACAAAAATTCAAAAGCCGCCAGTGGAGCAACATAATAAAGTTGTGCAACACGATAATGTTTACCTATTTATTTATTTTTTTATATAATAATCATTATGCTAATTTATCATACAAATAAATGAGCCTCTGTGTGTTACTGCACTTGCACGCTGTCGAACAGAAATATTTGAAAAATTCAAATTAATATTCAAATAAATAAATAAAAATATGTTTAATGGAAAATATATATAACCATAAAAAGATTAGTTGTCCAAAATATGGCAGAAATAGCGCTCATAGCATATTGTTACAAGGTATTAAGTCTTATTGTTACAATGGATTAAGTCTAAAATGGTGACAAAAATTCAAAAGCCGCCAAAGAGAACTATATTAAGGCTGTACTATCAGGTTTACAACCCATGAATTATATATAAACACAAAAAATTAATTGTCTCATGCGACAGACGTAGCCGGTCACAGCATATTGTATTATTTGGCGTGAAATTGCTGTCATTTAATGATTGGTTGGATAAACAAAATAAACATATGAAATAACGTAAAAGCAAATATTATGTTGTCTAAACCCAGTTACATTTGAGTCCAGTCCGAGTTACATGTGAACAACACGTATAGTGTTGTTCACATGTAACTGGGATTCAAATATAAAAGGGAAACTCGAATTTTTTCGATACTATCTATTTCGAAACTGTTATATAATAAGCACCTAAATGGAAGCTCATTGGTAAACTATTGTCGCAGGTAATAGGGACAAGCGACCGAGTTGCAGTGGATGACCAAATCGCTGCCGAATGCAGCAGGGACCTGGAGCGAACTTTTGAACAATTTCAGCAATTTATTTTATTTTATTTTTATAAAGCTATATAGAAAAGAGTTTCCTTTAAATTTAGTGGCCAGCGAAGCGGGCAAAGCCTGCTAGTAAAAATTTAAGTAATTAGAAGTTTTTTATTCAAACTGCATTTTTGTCATAGTGTCTTGGTGTTACGCTGAAAAGGAAGGCGCCTACACTTTAATGCAAATGTAAGCAACTGCTTTCATTACTTGTTAGCTCAGTTGATTTGAGCTTCATGCTGATAACGCGATGGTCGCGGGTTTGGTCCTAATAAGGCTAATAACTTGCGTTTTTCCAGGTAAATAATAGAAAAATTGCCATTATATTTTTTCATAAAATATTTCATATAACAATTATAAAAATGATTTAAAGCGTATCAAAAAATTCAACATTGTTAATTCTTTCGTAAAATCTTAAACTATTTTCTTATAGTTTCTAAACATTTTCCATTTTAATTATCATAATTATCTTTAAAATAATCTGTCTATTTCATTAAGTATACATAGAAATTTCTTGATAAAAAGGGTAATTATTATTTATTTCAGAAACTGTACGAACTAAAAACAATGTTTTTTCTTTTTTTTTTCATTAAACAATAGTACTGATTCTTTTTGTTCAGATGTGTCTGATTAATCTTCTTCGTAAAGAAATAAACCAATGATTTTTGTTCTTAATATTAATTTATCCAAATTCAAAATCAAACAAAATTAGCCTAATAAACCTAACTTATAAACATTTGTTGTTTAAGTTTCTACCACTTTCAAAAAATCACTTTCAAGTACTAATCGAAGTTTTTTTTTTTTTTTTTTTTTTTTCCTAATATAAGATTTAAGTATAGTCTTTTTACAGAAATATAGGTTATTGTGCCGCAGAAATAAAGCTAGAAATGACTTATGCAAATAGGTCCATGCCTGAAATATCACCCCAGATGTGATCTATTGTTGGTTGTATTATTCCGATTCTTGTGTTAAGACACACACACACACACACACACACACACACACATATATATATTTATATACTGTTAATTTCAATCCTAAATTGATGATTTAACTTGAATCTGTTTACGATATCTGTAATTTTACTCCATGCTTTTTTTTTTTTTTTTTTTTTTTTTTTTGCTATTAATGTAATGACATTAACTGTACATTTATCGGCTATCTGGATATTAAACTTTACATGTGAAATACTTTTCATATGCTTTTATGTTGCTTATTTCTTGATTATTTTATTTGCGATTACAAATATTATTGTTGTTTTATCACTTTTTTTTTTTTTTTTTTTACTAATTTATTGGTTTCTCATATGTTATGGTGAGTTTATTTTGATATACGTTTCTTCTTATTTTATTTCAAATGGATGTTTTTGGGCCTATGCATAAAGAAATACTTAGCTTTTGCTATCTTTGTGACAGAAAAACATTCATTTATTTATCATGCTTGCATTCTACCAGGCCCTTGATAACGTTAGAATGCAAATAATGCTGTTTTCTTATTCCAACTTGCTTTAATTCATTTAGATTTGACTTTATTTATTTTTTTGTTTGATTTTGATTTTGATGTTCTTTGTTTTCGATCATATTAAATGGTTAAATACTGATATTAAATCCTCTTTAAATTCCAACTGTATGTGCTGATAATATTATACTTCTACTGTTCGTTCTGTTTATCTCTCTCTCTCTCTATCTCTCTCTCTCTCTCTCTATCTATCTATCTATCTATCTATATATATATATATGTGTGTGTGTGTGTGTGTGTGTGTATGTATGTATACGTATAAAAATATAAAGTAAATTATGAAAAAAATTAATTCTGAAATTTAATTCGTATTAATTTAAATCTACTCAATATTGTAATATTGAAAATAAATAATATAAATGAAAGTTTTAGGCATTATTTGGCAATACATTTTAATAATTAAAGCTGCATGATTTATTTAAGGGCCTTAAATTAATGAACGAGAGATTATAATAGTTTTATTGAAAAATTCTGCTCGTAGTTTCCTCTTATAAGGTTCCTATTAGCATGGCATTAAACATGTTTTATGTAAAAATATAAAAACAGAAAAAGGCTTTAACTTGAATAAAAAAATATTCCAGTTCCGATTTGCGCATTGTTTACAGAAATATAAAAAATTATATCATATTTATAATTTAACCAATATTTATCAATAATTTTATTTTAGTCTGCATTATTTAAATAAGAATGTATCGTTAAATTTAACAAATAAATGAGTGGCATACAATACTTGAATTCTTGCGTTACAAAACTGAAATTTAAAGAAGCCTTGATGAATGATTAGTTAAAAGGTTAAGCATATTTCCATATCACTTTCTAATCCAAAATGACATTTTAATGCTGATAGGCTATCAAAAATCAATTATATCCAAAGCGGAATTAAAATGGTAATATTTTCGTGTAATATTTCATAAGGAGTGTTTAACTTCAACAAGCAGGTTTCGATATATTTTTAGTCCACTATAATTAATGCGATGGATATTTAATAATATACATTTATGTCATAAGTATATTAAGTCACATGTTCATTATAAGTCGTGCACTAAATTCATAAAACTATTTTAAATGTATATTAGCATTAAACACAAATAAATAATATGTATATTTTCACATAGGTACGAAAAATTAAATTAACTTGTAAACGGTATCGAACGCAACATTTTCACCATTTATTTACCGACGGTACTTTATTGTGCCATTAGCTTTAAAAATTGAAAAAAATATATTGTGAAAATGGAATATCATTGGTACTTAGACGTATCACATCTATATAACCTTCTTTATTCAGACTAGACTTCATAAGGGAATCCTTGATGTTTATATTCGTTCAAGGTTGCGTCTTTTAACGTCTTCTCTCTATTTTGAAACTCCATTGTATGAGTTAATCACCTCTGTGTGAACTAGATAAAAAACATCTCGCAACTGAAATTAAGTCAATAATAATTATTTTGTCGTTTGATAGTGCTATACTAATGATAATTTACCAACTAAAATGAATTTATGTGCATTTATTTAATACATATTACCAATTTTATTGACTGGTACTTAGAGAAAATATTTAAAATAAGAAGACCATATTTATTAAATATACACAGTAATCTCTGAGTTATGCCCCTCTTGGTTGTGCGCGTCTGTCAGATATACGCGAATTCCGTAAGGTAACGTCACGAGTAATACGTAAGTAAAGCAATAGCTCTCTCACTTATGAGCGCAACTTTAAATTATCTCTCTCAGTTATACGCGGAAATAAAACAATTATCTGTGTGTTAAATGAGTTTTTTTTTTATCAAACAAGGATTTATGCGCGTGTCAAGGTCGAAAGACCGTACCACAAAGGCTTGAGAGGGAGTGTTACTATACGATCCTCTCCGTTCAATTCTAATGGATTCTTCTTTTCTTTCTCTCTCTTTTTCCTTTTAATTTTTTATGCATTTTTTTTCAAGTCACGCAGGCGCACTCTTTGTGCTTTGTTTTTGTAGGTTGGTCTTTGTAAATTGAATGTTTTAGGGCTCCTAGCTTGAAATCACATTTGTGTCTAGATGTTTCTTCGATAAAAATGAGCAAAAGAAAGGCATTAACATTTTTGTTGAAAATGGAAATTATACAAGCAGCGGAAAATGATCCTAAACCGTTAAAAATAAGTTTAGCTAAGAAATTCGGTTTGCCAGAATCGACGCTCAGAGGAAATTTAAAGAACAAGGACTCGATTAAAAAAAATGAACAGTGGATATTTTACGCAAGAGAAGAAATGATCAAGAATTCGGAATATAAAATTTGATATTATAGAAACCAGTTTGATACAGTGGTTCAGAGAAAAGAGTGCTTCTAATTAACCAATTAGTAGTGAACTATTTAAAGAAAAAACATTCACTTTGTCGTCAAAAATGGTAACTGAAAATTTTTCGGCTTCTTGGGGACGGCTAGAAAAACTTAAGAAAAAACACGGTTTTACAAATCGTTGTCTGAGAGATGAGACCGCAGCCGTTTCAGATTCAACTGTTAGTGAATGGATCGCTGACCTTCCAAATTTAATTAAAAGCTTTGATCCTAAAAATATTTTTAACTGCGATGAAACAGGGTTATTTTATCGTTTATCGCCAAACAAAACGCTAGTTTTTAAAGTAGAAACATACCATGGTGGCAAACATAGCAAAGAAAGATTGACTTTGTTTTAATGTTGCAATGCGGACGGATCAGAAAAGCTAGCTCCAATAGTGATTGATAAATCCTACAAACCGCAATGTTTTATAAATTTTAAGAAATTACCATGTTCTTATGCAAATAGCATTAACGCCTGGATTACATCGAAAAGTTTTTTGGACAGTTTGAAGGAATTTGATATGAAAATGGATAAAAAAAAAAAGAGAAAAGTTCTGCTATTTATTGATCAGTGTCCCACCCATCCATCAGATCTCCCACTGCTTACATATAATCGAGTTATATTTTTCTCGGCAAATTGTACCAGCAAACTCCAGCCATTAGATCTCGGTATAATAAGGTCAGTTAAAGCGCAATATCGGAAAGATTTGGTGCGAAGAATGTTTATATCGCAAGAGCAGAAAAAAAGAATTCAAGAAACTTTGCATTCTGGATGATATGCATATGTTGGTTTCCTCCTGGAATAATGTAACAACCACAAGAATTTCTTATTGCTTTAGAAAAGCTAATTTTGTCCATTCAAATGATGTTGAAGTTATTCCGTTATAGGAATATGAAAACAACAGCAATGATTTCAACATAGACGAAGGTGAATGAAACAGCATATGAAAATAATCTCTTTCTGTTAAAGATTTCGTCAGTGTTGTTGAAAATTTAGCTTCAAATGCAATATGAGATATTGAAACTCTTCTTGATGATGTGACAGCTGAAAAAGATGACAGTAATGATTAAACTGATACTCTAACTGTCCCATCTTATGCTACTGCTTTAGAGGCTCTGAACACCTCGAGATGTTACCTTCAGTTTGCTGATGTAGCACCAAGTACAATGACGCAATTTGAAGCATGAGAAAAGATCATTTTACAAACGCGGTTTAAACAAAAACAAACAAGAATTGAGTATTTTTTAAAAGATGACTAAATAGCATTTTTTTAATGTAAGTACTGTTCTTCTATGTAAAAATGGATTTTTTTACGTTTAGAAAATTTTTAAACTAATTTTTGTAGTGAAAGTTCAATTATTGTCATTATGTATTATTATGTATTATTATTATTATTATTATTATTATTTAAGAGCACAACAATAATATTAGACCTCTTTTATTTTATAAATTGTTATTAAGTATATTTCTTATATATCAAAATATTTTTATTTCCCATAATTTGTATAAAGAATTACATATAGCATCCTCTCATTTATGCGCGGCTCTCGGTTATGCGCGATTTTAAATCAACCCCTTCAAACACGTATAAATGAGAGATGAATGTATGTTTGATTTTGACGTCTTTATTAAAAATAATAATAATAATGAATGTTTTTCGTGTTTAAAAGTGAAATTTATTTCATTTTTTCATATTTTTATATTTGGTTAAATTCTCAAGGAATTACTTAAATGTAAAGAAAATAGGTGTGTTTTATTATCGAATTACCATGGAAATTAATTTTGCTAGTTAAAAACACCCACAGGGATAGCATTAAGTTGGCTATATCTTCTCCTAATGTTGAATACAATATGATGATTAGATGCTGATATGCTGCGTTCCTTATATAACGGAGACAGAATATTCACCAAGTCGTGACACCAATCGTTTTATGAAATGATAGGATTGACACAGGTCAACTATTATGTTGCATATAAAGAGATAATTGAGCCAGTATTTGTATTGGAATATAAAAGAAGTCTGATTCAGGGACTGCTCACACACTCCATACTAGAACATAAAAGGAGAGGAAGACGAAAACGTCTTGACAATGGACATAGTGGATCACTACAACTTAGAAGCAATAAGAGAACAAAAACGTTCATATGACAAATGAAATTCACATTAAAAATGAAGTAATGTTAAGTTGGCCAACATTTGATAGTTTTCGAGGTCAGAGCGAATTTTGCTTCAAAAATTACACTCAAGGCAAACCGCATCCTAAATGTACTATGTGTAATGTGTTTTTGTGCTGTAATGAAACAAAGGCTTTTATCAATATTAACAATTTTAAATTACATTTTCAAAATTTTACTAAATCGATCTCTATTTTTTTAACCCTCATTTAACGACAGTACGTGAAAGTATCACCTCATTTAACTGGCATTAATTAATATTGATGTCATAATCACAATTTTTATTGCCTAAATTTTTAAATTTGCCTTAAAGTAGATTTTCTATGTGTTTGATAAAGTGGTAAATAAATGGCTAATTCTGAATTTTTGATTCTTGAAAAACGTTCACGAATTTACTGCAATATGTACATAAGCCAAGGAACCTTCGTAATTGATGAAGGATTTCAGAGTGACTCCAGTCCTCGATTGCAGATATCTTCTCGGGATTCGCCATCACACATTCAGCATAGATTATATGGCCGTGATCTCCCCACGTCCTCTCTTCTCTTGCACCAGTTGAAGCGTTCTCGATTTTTCTGGAGAGTCTTCATTATTACAAAATAGCCTCCGGTATGGCTACAATGAAGCTGTTCTATAACATGTGGAGTCTTCGATATTGGTAATAAAATCTGCCATATGAAACATTTTCTATCGGCAGACTCCCATTTTCTGTACAGTATGCCATTTCTAATATGAAGAGAGTCCCAGGCAGACCAGTAACATTTCGTAATTGGGCTAAATGTGGAAATGTTCTGCCAGAGAGATCTGTTGCTGGTCGTCTCCTGGAATTGTAGTATTGATTTATGTCAGGTTATTTAAACTGGGCTTGTCTAACTTCCTGATCGCTCCACCAGATCCTGTTTCGATGGCACAATAGCTTGGCAAGCACCTGGCTTTAACAGCTGGTATTTCTCTTCGGCCTCAGAGCAATACTTACGATCTTGAGAGACAGGCTCTCGCAACAGGGCATTTGGATTTTCCTTTAGAATTCCTACACTACTACATATTTTAGAGGATTTCTGGGTAGTTTCTTTAGATTGTCTTAATTGAAAGCCTCTTTTGATATGCCCATCTCTTCTATAGCCCCAGTATTTAGCATCGGATTCTTCGCTTCTTTCCTAATCTCAAGATTGTGTAATCTCAATTTCATGATCTCTTTAAGATCATCTTAAGAGTAATCCAAAGTGTCTACTGTGCTGCTCTGGCGGGCTTTACGGGAGGCTTGTTGGTCTGTCACAATATTCAGGACATACACTAAAACTGATTGAACATCTTTGGCGTTGGCGGGTCTAAGGGCTTTTTGAATCTCTTATCATTTCGCTGTTCCTTCGGAAGAGATTCCACGGTATTAGCTGCGTCGCCCTTCAACGATGCTACCAGATGAGCTGTCTTGGCAGTAGGGTCGCATCTGTTAGCCGGAACTAAGACAGAAAACTGTGTCACGAACGCTTGCCAAGATGACCTGCCATCATAAGCGGGAATATTTATTGCTTTTGGATTCGGTATTCTTTCATCTTTTACTTCACCTTTCTAGAACATCAATGTTAACTTTCCTTTTAGACTCCGGATCTTATTTCGCCATTCATTTCATAGTTTTTCTTTTTAAACTTCTCAAATTTCTTTGTCAATTCCCTGATGCACTTTTCTTCCATCTTCCTCATTTTGTTTTTCTATTATCTTCATAACTGTCTCTTCAAAGCACGCTTCTATCTTCGTAACACTATCTTCTATTTTCATAATTTTACCTTGCATTCTATCTATTCTGTTTACCATAATTGATAATTCATTCTCTATTTCTTCTCTCACTGTTGAAAGTTCTTTCTTCATATTATCTTGATTAGATTTAATTTTTTCGGTCAAACTACCTCTTTCATCTTTTTTCGCACGGTATCCATCTTTCCGATCAATCCGGTTTCCATCATTTCTTTAACTGCTTTCATTTTTTTTTCTTCACTCAAACTATCTTTTATCTCCCTTTTCTCTTCTTTATTTTGCTCATCTGGGTAGCTAACCCGTCGAGAAATATCTTCATTTTTTCCTCCATACTTATTACACATTTTTTCCTCCATAACCATTCAACGGGCAACCACACTCCTAACACCAGAATTGTTGCATATACTCGGGACCGTGAGCAGTGTTACGATATCTGGCGGATTTTTTTTTTTTTTTTCAATAATCACCACAATAATTTTTAGAAGTGACATTTGATATACATAATACACTTTCAAGCTTCGAAAT
The DNA here is from genome assembly GCA_963930645.1 of Salticus scenicus. Classification (NCBI taxonomy): domain Eukaryota; kingdom Metazoa; phylum Arthropoda; class Arachnida; order Araneae; family Salticidae; genus Salticus; species Salticus scenicus. Next base: position 204,422,309 of record OZ005650.1, on the reverse strand, counting down.
CATTAGGCAAACGTTACAATTAAAAATTGTTGGTGATTATTGAATAACAAATATGCCAGATCTGGCAACACTGATCGTGAGTTGTTTGAGAATGAAATGCAAATCTTGTAGAGGCTTAAAAGTTTACTTGCTGGAAACTCTAGCATAATACAGGTCAAGTAATAATAATCATAATCAAGTAATAATAATCATAATACAGGTTATAATACCATGTACCAACTTCAGTTTCACCAGAAAATACAGCTTAACTAACAGCTGACAACATCAAATTCACAGTACTAACTGTAGCGTAGCATTAACACACAGCAATGACTGTAATCAAAGAAGCTCAATGCTCCTTTAAGCATAAAACCAATGCCTTGGCGAAACTGACTGATTTGGAGGGATGCAATTCCTTAAATACAAGCGAAGAAAATGGAGAATGCTCCAGATACATCAAAACTAATCAAGTTAGAGCTTATGTATTTTGTATATCGACAATTAATATTTTCTCGCCAAGCTATCCAAATAAGGAAACGAAAAGGTCGCCAAGTTTTGCGCCGTGTTTTTAGAAGAACTTCAAAGACAAATTTCGGGGAGGTAGAAAACGTCACAAGGATTCAGAATTGTATAGGAATCCATGTCCCGAAACGTCATTTTAACACTTTAAGAACCGGGTGACTTTACATGGATATGAGCGTGGATCTCCAAAGTTGCATTTTTTTTTAAGAGCTTTTATATGCTAATGATTACATAAATAAATAAAATGTGTTTTTATCAATGTATTTTATCGCAGTGATTGCAATAATACTGACATTGCGTATGATTTTGCAAAATAATAAAGCTTGCAAGATTTTAAAATTTACACAGTAGACGGAAGAACTAGTAAAACATCCTAAATTATCCAGTTCATAAAGTATTAAAATTATTTTTTGGGACATGCATACCCTATACGTATCTAAATCCTTGTGACGTTCTCTATATATTTCCATTAAAAGTTTGTCCCATGACCTCGAAATTACCCTGTATGAACGTAATGCATAGCAAGAAGAGTATTAAAAAAATGTTTATGTGTGAAGATAAACGCTAGTTTCTTGATAGAAAACTAGGATTGTATTTATGAATTTATGATTAGTTAATAAATAGTTTTATTTATTTATTTATTTTACATATTCTTTTTTTCTATCTAATTTCATTAATTTCAAATTTATTTTTGAAGATTCTTTTTAAAACTATGGAAATATATATATGTATATAAGGTACTTGTACCCAATATGGACAGTGCTCTCAATATGGACACCCCTAATATCTTTAAAAATAACAAATTTGATCGAGAGATAGCGCTACATGTCCGTGAAGAAAAGCAGTTGAAAAGATAATTTAGCCTGGAAAGTGCAAAAAAGCGAGCTGTTCGCCATTTTGAAGGAAACTTGTTTTTTCGTGGTGTGCTGATCGTAATTACAGGTAAGTTTAAATTCTTATTAGATATGGTAAAATTACTTTAAATATTAAAAAGTGGAGTGTTTTAGAAAGCTGATAAAACATATTTTCGATTGCTATTGCATATATTGCTTTAAAATGTTTTCTTTGTTTATTTATTACAAGATTTAGTAAACGTACGCCTGATTCCCAATATGGACACCTAATGTCTACATTGAAAGTACAGCAAGTGAATCTTCAGATTCACAAATTTGTAAAATATCTGTTTAATGTTATTTTATTTAGCTAATTCATAATAAATTAATGTTTATATATATTTTTAATCTTAATTATAGTATCCGTACATTACATTACGAATTAAGAGTGGAAGTACAGATGCTGCAGATCTTGTTAACAACATACCTTCTCCTGTTATTGACCCACCTTCATCACCTGCGAGATCATTTTCCATGGAAAATTCTTTCACCAGCGTGTTATCAACTCCAACTGTAAAAGGAAGAAGACACAACGTCGCAAGGCGATAAACTCAAAAGGCAACAAAGGGGTAAAATCCTTGTTCAACAAGATGCCATCTGAACAATCCTCCAAGAAACCTCCTCCAAGAAAAAAATCCTCCAAAAAATACTTACATACAATAAAACCAAAAGAAGCCTCCCCTCAGTAGGGTATCTGTTGGCGAAATCGCAGGTACCAGCGGTATCACTTCTTCAACAGAGGAGAGCTGGTACTGCTTCTTATGCAGTATTGGTGCTGTTGCAGACATGCGGCCATGCATCAAATGCGGTAGATATGTCCATGAGGACTGTGTGGGACTTAGCGCCCATGATGAAGGAGTTTTTATTTGGCCATCCTGTGAGGACTGAGTAATAACAGATGTAAATTCTGCAGACAGATGCAATAAAGCTAAGCAAAAGGAACTATATTATTTCATAATATTTTTTATAACTGAGGTGCTTTGCATGGATCTTCGAAGAGCCACAACCGAAAATGCGCCCCCTCCCTTTTAAAGTGCATGTTCTGATAATATTTACTGTGCCCCCCTCCTCCGCAATACTTTAAGATATATTTTTTTTATCCCCTCTCCTCTAAAATTCTTTGGAAGAGTGGCTCTTCCATACACCCTGTCAATAAGGAGCCACCTGTCCCTAATATGGTCATGCATGTCCATAATAGGGACAGGTGGTTCCTTATATGGACACTTATAAACATTTTTTGTTTTTATCATTTAAATTAAACCAGAATAATTACAAGGTCGCTAATTTCAATAATGATAGTCAACAGTCCAGGGATAGTGGTCATACATTTTTGGAGTCCTATGACGAGTACACGGGGGTGAAAAAAATACATTTTCCTTAGGGTGTCCATATTGGGTACAGGTACCTTATATATATATATATATATATATGCATATAAGTTATAAAATATTGTTAAGAGTACTTTTAAATTCATCGAATAATGAATAAAAAAAAGAAATTTTGCCCGTTTAATTATAAAATATCATTCAAGCAAATTTAAACATTTCAACTATTTTTAAATATTGGTCCCTTTTACTTGATTGCACAATTTAATGGGAATTCTTTGTTAAATTTCTAATCGATTCACATCTTTGCCAGAATTATTTTCTTTATTCTAAGTATAATGCATAGTTCTTAATATAAAATAACTTCTATTCTGTGTTTTTAAATATTTAAATGCTATACTAATGGTTTTAGGAGCAAACAAACAAACATAAATGTATAATTATTTCCTAGAAATTAAATTTTTTAAAGCAGTTAAATGTGGGATTTAAAATGCAGTTAGTTTCTGTCATTGAATTAATGTATCCATCTAATTATCTATATATGTATAATAACAATAATAATAATAATTCATTACAATGGTTAAATTCCAGAAAGGAATACGTAAATTAATGGACAAGCAATCGCATAAGGAAACGAAGCCTTATACATGACAACAAATATCTAAAAATGTATAAGGAATTATTCTGAAAGAATAATGGAAGAGATCATGCACAACAACTATCACCAAGTGTAACAGAAATAAATAATAATAGTAATTAAAAGAACATGACGGAGCAGAGGAAACCAAGGCTTAAGATGCGTTAAACACGTTTGCTCAACATGTATACATCTATCTAACTATCTATATGTATGTATGTGATTTTAATGCTAAAAAAAAAAAAAAAAAAAAAAAATATATATATATATATATATATATATATATATATTTGAGATATTGTATAGCTCATATTCTATAACAGTATGGTTTTCAATGTTAATTTTACATTATTGAAATGTGTATTTTACAGTTAGTAGTTTACAGTCAGTATTTTTTTTTCATGTAACATATTTTATACTGCTAAAAAAATCTGCAAAATATTCTATCTCTTATGTACAGGGCAAAACATTGGCATCCTGAGCTGGTTAGCAGATAAAAATTAATCCGGTAAAATTTACGCTTTTATAAGTTTACAATTTTTTTACAATGAGTTTACAAAGTTGTCAATTTTATAAGCAAAAAAATTTTGGGGGGCATCTTTCTCACGCCATTAACAATAATATCAGTAATTGCATAATAGTCAAATTGTTCACCTGGAATTTTGTTTACCTCCAGGTAAGCTCCCACGGCTTTGCAGGCAATCCCGGGGGATCTCGCTTGGGAGGGGGGATATGAAAGGGATAAAAAATAGTTAAATTTAAATAATTAAAACCGCATATTAAAATCTAGAAATCGCTAATAATTCGTAAGTGCGCCTTTAAACTTTGTTTCACAGCAGAAGAGTCAGAAAAATTGAACAACTTTCAGAATAAAAAGTGAGGAGTAAGTGCAATTCTCCTTTACTTGTGGTTAAGTAATGCATGTTAATTAATCCTGGGGATCCAGGCCTGAACTGGACTGTAAATCATAAAGTTAATAGCCAATGATTAAGCAGGGGTGGACTAAATATTCCCGACAAAATAGACGGTATTTAAGCTGGGACACATGAGAAATTGTGGCTTTTTTAACTGACTTCAAAAAAGAAGGAAGGTTCTCAATTCAAACCGTATGTTTTTTTATGTTTGTTAGCTCATAACTTCTGAACGGATACTCCAATTTTGATACTTTTTGTTTTGTTGAAAAGGTCTTGGTCTGAAATAGGTCCCATTGTAATATCTTTACGATCTAAAGAAAATACAGGGTGCCCAAAAAATCAGTCCCAACTCTTTTAACTGCTAAACGACTGCAGCTATAGTGATAAAAATGGTATTTAAGTATAGCAAAGTGTCCATGCAGTACAAGGTTAAACTGCTTGCAGCGCCACCTGGTGGAAAATAGCGGAGTTAGTGTTCCTATCTCGAAAACGGTTCTAGAGAAAAAAGTGAATTACAAAGCTGAAGAGTATCACCTATTTAGTACAAAAAGATAGTTTAGACATTCATGTAAGCGTTCCTATCTCGGTTCCTATGTCGCCGACTTCAAAAGTTATGATTAATTGTAGTGTTATAGGTTGTTTAACGAAGGAAATTATTTTATACTTTTAGGCGCAATTTACAGTTTCATTTCGTACCATTTTTTTTTTTTTTTTTTTTTTTTTTTTTTTTTTTTTTTTAGTTGTTTGAATAGTAGTTGCTTTTTGGAGTCCGGTTCTATTTTTTTACAAAAAGATTTTATCCTATATTGAATTTCCTAATAAACCTACGTTAAATATTAATCTTATAATGTAACAGCTCGCTAACGAAACCTGCGGACCAGGTAGGGCGCCGCTACGAAGAAGGGCCGACTTTCGGCGTGTTTACGGGACTTATGACGCTCAGGATGTCTAACATTCAGGCCAAGACTGCATCTGGAACTTAATAAAGGATCATTAGTTATTCTGGACTCCTCATCCTTTCTAAGATGCTCACATGACTGGAATACCGACCCACGTAATATTACGGCACACCGTTTAACGTTACATATATATATACAGTTTTAATTATACATGTATGTATGCATAAATTAATAATTAACCAAATGGTAATGTCAATTACATAAATAGAGAGTGATTTAAAGAATATTTGAAAATAATATGAGGAAATACATAATAAATTTAACGATACTATTACAAAAATCAACAAGACGGAACCCCAGATAAAATCAGCTTTGAAGGAAAGATATAATTATCTATGCGAATTATAATTAAAATAATTCCATTTAATATTTTGTAAAACAAACATCAGAAAAAAAATCAAAATATTTGCATAGAGCAGTACTTTCTAGCATGTTAAAAAAAAAAAAATAATAATTACTTATTAAGTAGTTTTAAATATGAATTTTTATGTAATACATTATTAATTTCCAACTGTAATTCCTTAATTATGCTTCATATATTAAAAATGGAGCTAAAGCTTTTCTATTTTGTAGAATGTTTTCAAAACAATAGATAAAGGTAAATTATTCCATTAGAAATATATATATATATATATATATATATATATACGAGGGTTGCTATTTATATTTCTGGCCTTGGCAACAGTAAGTGTTGCTAGGCGACCGCAGACGATTTTAATCGAAAGTTTGATATTTTTAAACGTAAATTCAGCAGACGATTTACCATTATAGCTTTATTTGTGTTGTTGACAGTAAATTGAAAAGTTCTTCTCTTTCAAAAAATGGAATTGAATCGTGAAAATTTTCGTGCGATTATTTTTCATAACTTTCGACGTGGATTGTCAAGACAAGAGTGCTTCGATGAACTTAATTCTTTATACAGCGATAAAGCGCCATCCTACAGCACTGTAAAAAATTGGTATAACGAATTTAATCGTGGTCGATGTTCGATCCAGGACGAATCCCGTGCAGGTCGTCCAAAATCCGTTGTTGTGCCAGAAAAGATCGATTCTGTGCGTGAACTGATAAAGCAAGATCGTCATGTGACATACCGTGAGATTGAGGCGTCTTTGGACATTAGTATGACTAGCATCAATAAAATATTGCATGAACATTTGAGCGTAAAAAAAATTTGTTCGCGTTGGATCCCGCATAATCTGACAAACGCTCAAAAAAAGGCTCGTGTCGATTGGTGCAAGGAAATGTTGGAAAAATACGTTCAAGGTACATCAAAGGCTGTGTATAACATCTACACAGGTGACGAATCATGGATCTATGCATATGAGCCGGAAACAAAACAGCAATCAACTGTATGGGTCTTCCAAGGCGAGGCAAAACCAACAAAAGTTGTTCGAGGAAGAAGCACATCGAAACAAATGATTGCCTGTTTCTTCGGCATTAACGGTCATGTGGCAACAGTGGCGTTAGAGCAGCGCAGGACGGTCAATTCTGAATGGTACACGACCATTTGTTTGCCAGAAGTCATCGGAGAAATTCGAAAAAAGCAGAAGAACAGGCGAATCATTCTTCATCATGACAATGCGAGCTTTCACACATCGACTCAAACAAATGCATTTCTGACTGAGCGAAAGATCGAACTGATGGGTCATCCGCCGTACAGCCCTGATTTGGCACCCAATGACTTCTTCTTATTCCCACACATCAAAAATAAATTACGTGGACAACGATTTTCGACCCCCGAAGAAGCGGTTGATGCATTCAAAACGCATGTTTTGGAGTTACCTCAATCGGACTGGAAAAAGTGCTTTGAAAATTGGTTCAAACGCATGCAAAAGTGTATTGATCATCATGGAGAATATTTTGAAAAACAATAAAACCAATTTCGATCCTACATATTTGTTTTTTCATTATTAGGCCAGAAATATAAAAAGCAACCCTCGTATATATGTATATCCTCAAAGAATAATTTAAATTAAAGAATGTATAATTAAAAGAATAATTAATATAACCTCGTGACTTTTTAAATCATTTTTGGTTATGGCGTGAATATTCGTGAGAAACTGAGTAATAATATTAAATCCTATTTGCTATCGAATTTGAGTTTGCAGACATATTGGTTAGTTAATTAATCTTCGAAAGTTAGGCATGATTCCAAGTCAATTTCTAATCACATAATGCAATTTTAATGCAGTGGATTTAAGGAGAAACTGTTAAAATTTATCACTGATAAAACAGATTTTAAGCTGAGCCGTATTAAATTCTCAAAAATTATATAAATTTTCAATTTTATTCATAAGGATATAACATTAAAATAACTATATATATATATATATATATATATATAATGTTATACTTGAAATATTTCCAGTATTTTATAAATGTCTGAGTGCATATCAGATGCATCTAAAATCAAATTTTTCGCTGATTATGCTTAATATATTAGTGAAATGTTAATTTTAATGTTAAGTACATTTTAAAATATATAATACATTTAAAAAAAATGTTTCGTGTTACATAAGACTACATTTTCATAAATGACCGTACACTTTCGATTTCAGACGTTTTTTTCAAATATCTAAAAAAAGTTCTAGACGAATCATCTTGAGAAAACAGGAGTGTAAGTAACATCTTACACCTCATATATTTCAGTGAAAGTTTTGCCCCGGAAATAAAATTGGAACCAGTAAAAAATTAAATTAAAATGAAAATATTTGGCATTACCCTGTAAAAAGTAATGCATGAAATGCAATCCAGGCGCAGTATGTGATTATGAGGCTCCTTCTTATTATCTGCATAAGTTTGTATGAGGCTACCACATATATTCATGCAGATCTATCTGTTTCTTAAAGAAAAAAAAAAGTCATTTTTCAAACTATAACACGCAACGTATTAAATCCAGTGCAATGCCATTTACAAGAAACTTGACACACAACATTAGTCACAGCATAGGCAATCAGAAGCAAAAATATTAATTATCTAATGAAATATGAGAATTTTACTAAATTATTTTTAACTGTGCATGTACAAGCTTTAGCGAAATTTGATTTGCATAATATAATAGCCGATGGTATTCAGCTATTTATATGAAACCCCCAAACAAATATCATGTAAATTCAAAAAAGTTTTGTACGCGATAGTATGAACTGAATTTCAGTTCTTCTAAAAAATAAGGAAAATGATAAGGGGTTTTCTCAATATTTATTTACAATCAACGAGCATTGTATTACTATTGTCTGAATGAAAACAAAATAGTAAAACCCCTTATAGTTTAGGTGTTATTTGAGAGGAACTAAATATCAGTTCATTCTATCGCGGATATATATATATTTTAATTTACACGATACTTCTTTGAGCTCTTTTATATATAGCTCAAAACATGTGGGTATTGAATTATGCAAATGAACTTTTGCTAAAGCTTGCGCATGCACGGTTAAAAGTTATTTAGTAAAAATATTCATACTTCATTAAACATTTAATATTTTTGCATACTTATTCCAGTATGTTGTGTCTAATGTTGTGCGTCAAGTTTCCGGAAAATGAATCTGGTTTATAGTTAATACCTTGCGTGTTATAGTTAAAATTGATAACTTTTTTTTTTTTTTTAATTTTTTAAAGAAACCGTTATATCCGCATGAATATATGTGGTAGCCTCATAAAAAAATTATACAGAGAATAAGGAGCTTCATAATCATATGCTACAGACATTGCAATTCAAGCTTTATGTTTTATTGTATGATACCAAACATTTAAATTCTTATTTAATTTTTTACTGATCCCCTTTTTATTTCATGGATAAAACTTACACTGATATATATGAGGTGTAACATGTTATTTACACTCCTAAAGTCTCAAGATGATTCGTCAAGTACTTTCTGAGATACTTGAAAAAACGTATAAATCAAAAGTGTCGGCTATTTATAGAATGTTAGAGAACTATTTTTGTAATTACATAGTTGCCAACATTTCAATTTATTATGGAGCATTTTAAGCATCGCTTTTATTTTGCACCACTTTATATATATATATATATATATATATAAATCTCCGCTATATAACTACAATGAAATAAGAAAAAAAATGCTCTTAAAATAAAAGTATTATAAAATTAAGGCGGTTCTAAAAAGGCTCCGGATTATGTTAAAATGTTGAAAAGTCTGTAATAAATCTTAAGCAAAACTATTTTATTCTTCCTTATATATGAAAAATAAAGGGAATATTATTTTGTTACCAATATTTATGAATTGATTTTTTTTTTTTTTTTAACATGATTTTGAAACGCGATTTTGTGTAAATCAGTTCAAATAAAAGCTTTAGTAAATTCAAAAAATCGCGATTTTGATTTAAGTCTTTTTTTTTAATATATATTCCAGTGTGATAACAAAAGCATGTCATAGTGACATAACACAATTTCTATTTATTGGCTAATTAAAAGGAATATTTGTAACTGAAAATATAGTAATTATTAGTTACACACGTTTGTCATGAGAACGACAATATGTGTGCATGTGCCTGTGTCTGTCTGTAAGACTGTTATCAAAATAAGAAGTAAAGGCTTTTTGTTTTAATTAAGACATAAATCAACTGTAAAATCATTTAAGATTCGTAAATATTTAAATACAGTGCTTAGACTTAATAGGTATCCAAATTAAGACACTTTTGTGTCTTAATGGAAACACTATAAATAAAAGGGTCTTAGACACAGACAGAAATATGTCTTAAATACCAATTCAGTCAAAAAAAATGTCCGAAACACGTTAATGTGTGAAATTTAAAACAACAAATGCGTCTGAATTTTAAGACAGTATAGAAATTCAGAGACCGGCAGCAATTAGCAAAATTTTCGTACGAAACCTAATTTAATAAACATGATTATCCTGTTTAAACTCTTTTCAACATACAATAAATGTAATGTTGTTTTATATAATAAGTATTTAAGCTATTTAAACTGTGCTACCTTTATGAAAATAAATTTTCAAGGAATAATACTCTAGAGATGTGTAGGAAATTTCTCTAGTATTACGTTTAATATAACCATAAGCCGACTGATTTAGACTCGAAACTTATTTGGTTGAAAAAAAAATGTATTTCTTTATTTATTTCTTTATTTATTTTTAAGGAAATGTATTAAGATGAATGCAGCAAACTACTTGTAGCGAAAAAAGCCAATTCGTAACTAAACAAACTTGAATAATTTGTGCATAACTGCTCTTAATTTTACATTTCTTTCTTTCTTTCTTTTATTATTATTATTATTATTATTATTATTATTATTTATATAAAGATTGTTTTCTTCCGCATATTTACCCGCATCTAAATGCAAAAATACAAATTTTCTGGTAGTCATGTTCATAGTTTATTTTTCTTTTAAATATCATTTTAAGTAAACAAATAATCATCAAAACATCGAAGGTTGTAATTTTCATATATTTGTTATGTATTTTACCAAACTTCTACATATAAAACTACATAATAATATATATTAATCTTTAGATATAATATCGATATTTTTTAAACAAAAAATGCTGGCTAAAACACAAAACTGTGATTTGTTTCGTGAATATATGAGTATATATCATCATACAGACAAACCATTGCGGTGTGACAAGGTAACATGGTGATTAGATATTGGGCTTTGATATCTTTGGTAGGAAATTTAATTCCAGTGTTGGGAAATGGATATTTGTTATTGTTACTTCATTTATGTTTTAGAAAATTATATTATTTATTTAGTTAGTTATTTAAACAGAAAAACAGAATCACAAGCCACTTTTATTTATTTATGCAATTATTGAAAGACCTTAAAATGGCTTTGTTTTAAGACATCTGCAGCAGCACAATTTCAAATGCAAAAAAGGTGTCTTAAAGAGTAAGACAGTTCTTTTTTTTTTCCTCTTGCTAAAAATGTAACCATCCGTTTGGAAATCTTTTTCAACATAAATTTAAGACTTTGCGTTTCTACTAGGATATAAAAAGTAACAGATGGTAGAAACATAAATATTTAACGATGTTTAAAAGTAAAATTACATAACACAAATACATGTTCTAAAGAAAAAAAAAATAGGCTCACTTACAAAATCTTTATAATTTTTTTTTTAATTTAAATAACGACCATTTTTTGAAATTGGTATTCAGTTTGTTTACATTTATTTCAATTTGAATCGCCTAGTGGTCAAAACTCGATCGCATTTCCAAAGTACAGAAAAGGAAAATGGTTGCTTTCACGTAAAGGGATTTAAATTGCAACACATCAGCGCTACTTCTCGGCTGATATACATTCAAATTGAAACATCATAGTTTTACATAATATCCATATATCATGTTTGATGCGTTTATACACTACAGAAGTTGTTATATAACTTTGATTTAAATGGGGTGAATCCCAACATAGCAGCACCACCTCTTGGGTGATATATCCCAACTGCTAACCAGCACCAATTTAAATCACGATTTAACTAACTATCAATCATTAAATTCCGCCCACGGGTCCATGAGATACTACGAAATTTCCCTAATACATCATACACACAGACAAACATACATTTTCTAAAATTTAGCGAATCACGTTTAGGACATCTCAAAACGTGTAAATTCATTGCAAACCGGAAATAAAAAAATTTCACGAATCCAACATTTCCTTCTATATCACTTCATATGACAGCGCCACCTACCGATTAACATAGGCAAAACTTTCATCAATATAATCAATAGTCAATCATGTTCAAGAAATCTCAAAACGGGTAAATTCATCGAAAAACGGAAATTGAAATATTTTCCGAATCTTACACTTTCTTCATATATGTGCAGAAGATATAGTAATAAATCCTTTTATTAAAAAATAAGTAGTCTATTTCAGTTAGTTGAAATGCATTATGTATTAGCTAAAAAATGTGTCTTTAAATTAGAGCTAACATATATTATAAAAAAAAAAAAAAAAAAAATTGTATTTTGAAATTGCATGGTATTTATCCCTCCTCCCTCCAACCAAAAGATAATTGATTAAAAAAGGGGTTTTAAACCGGTTAAGAGCAATGTGAAATACTAAAGCAAGGGTGTTTTAAACTTTATGCCGTGAAAAGATTTTAGTTGCACATCATGCGTCAAATTTTGACGGGTATTAACTAGTTAATATAATAAAAGCGTACGACAAATTTCATGTTTGCTTATTAATAAACAAGTAATCGCCAATTTCAATTGATGTCAAAATTCACTTCCTTCTTAATATATTAATACAATGTTCCTTAAATTATTCTACTAAGAATATTTACTAAATGGAAAACATAAAGAGAATATTTATGCAGATACTGAAATTAATTTCGGTATTTTATTAAAAAAAATATATTTATAGTGAATTCAAGCGTTTATCGTCTTAGTAGATGTACAATGTTTTCAAGTGACGATAATTTCTAAAATTCTTCACAAAAAAAAAAAAAAAAAAAAAAAAAAAAAACAGAAATTTCCCAAGATTTAGCTGCATATTACACTGCTCAAAAAATCGAGATCTGATACCATACATGAGGATTCTTATGTAAAATGACCCCCTAAATCCGAATATGACTCCTATTTTACCCAGTCACGCACCGTTTTCTAGATACACCACCCCATCCCTCAATTTCTTTTCCTGTTCGTAATTTTATGACGGTGAATTTAATTTGAAGAATGAAAAGTAATTAATTTAATACCTAAAAACAAATATATATATATATATATATATATATATATATATATATAAAGTTTAAAAAATAACATTAATAACAGATTAAAACAATATAAGATATGTAATGCATAATTTCAGTGGCAAATACCCCCCAAAATTTTTCCCTTCTCGTAAATGTTAGAGAAGGGAAAAGAGAAGGTCCCCGTTCTTTAGAATTTTCCAACTCTGTAGCCCTTCAGAAGATATTTAACGGTTAAAATAATCCTTCCTCCTCCTAAAAATCAAATTTATTGCCATAAAATCACCGAAAAATGATAAAAATATGGGGCCATACCTAAAAAACTGTCGGTGATAGGACAAAATGGGTGTCATATTCGGATTTAGGAGGTCATTTTACATAAGAATATGCTGAAATGGTGTAAGAGGTAATATTCACGCCGAGCAGTGTTATCTATGAAAAAAATCTACAAAAAAAAAAAAAATGTGATATAAATTTAAAATATTTTTCTAAATTGCATATTAATAACACATATAAGAAAAAAAATTATTAACAACAAATATCAAAGAATAAGTTAAATCATTTCGAAACCAGAATCCAAATCTATCTTGTGCTGATTTCGAAGTTTTTTTTTTTTTTTGCAACTATTGTTAATTTTCAAACAGGTATGGGATACTTTTTCCACAATTTACAAATAATGCAATGTATTATTGCTCGCGCGTATGTGTGAGTGTTTCCATGTTTATCTTCATGTGTGCTCATGCGTGAATTTTTATTTGGTTCATTTATGTGTTGATGCGTTCATGGTTTAAATAGTTATTACAAGTGCTTTATATATATATATATATATATATATATATAAACGCTTTGGTTAAGCCCTACAATTACGTTTCTCTTTTTGTATAGCGGCTTTTAACTTACATCAAACATTGCGACTAGTTCAGGATTCCATTTCTTACACTGAGTTGATTTTTTTCGATAACGATTTTTTAAACGATGAGGGGAAATTTTCTAAAGTAAATACTATAAATTTTACAGGTCTTCATAATACATGTGTGTACGTCTATAAGTATCTTTTCAGGGTCGAAACAGTCGTAAAAACGAATATTTAATGCGTAATTTGTGGAAGAATATATTTCCTGTGCGTCAAATTTATGTTATGTTAAAAACATAGCAAGATATTTTATATTTTTTACATTCCGAAATAACTCTCACATAAATTCTATATGGGTCGACTATTCATCATTTTCCGTAACAACAGTACCTACCGAAGCGGTTACCGAAGCGGTTTAGCCATTACCTCCAGAAACGCAAAAATTGATATGGGGTGTCTCCGAACCACGATCCCTGACGTTAAAACTACTCAACTTAAACTTTAAATCCATTGTGCTGCTCTGGTACGAAGTAAAATGAATTGGACTTTAACCTCACCCTCAATCTAACTGCACCTATCCCACATTCAACTTTGAAAAGAGGATAAAAATTGTGACACCATTTTTCCAGACCGCATTTTCCATAGCCTGCTTGATTTCGACCATCGAAAAATTTCGAAAATATTCATTGATCCCTTCTACAAGAACTTCCCACTACTAATCATCGAATGATCAAGAACTTTTTCTTTCACATAATAGCAAGTGGGGAAAAAATGAGAAAATATACTGCAAAGTTACAGTCGGTAACAAAAGTCACCGAACACTAGCAAAAATGCCTATATAAAAAAAGTTCTTTAATACAGTTTTGTTATATAAATCCTTGTCGTATCCTGTTCTTAGTCAGTCTAAACACAAGATTCTGCAAGGATTTATTTAAAGAAACTGTATTAAGTATACTTTCATTTATATAGGAATTTTTGCTAGGGTTTGGAGACTTGTTACCGACTGTACGCTTTTGTTACTGCTATGCGGAAGCCTAGAGTCATGTTGAAATTAAAGTTTGCAGAAAACTGCTACTCCTTGACTACACAAAAGAGGTAATATAAACAATTTTTAAGTACATTTTTCTTTAAGCAAATGTGTCATTAACATAAAATACAAATAATAATAATACTGTATTTTTATATTTAAATGCTGTAAAACTCATTAAAAAAACAGAGAGTTAACTCTCGTTACTACTAAACCTACCTTCCACGGAAAAAAAAAAAAAAAAAATGTAAACAAACCAATATCAAATAAAATTTTCAAAATTTAATTGAAAATTGCTATTTAACAAAATATATCCCCTACAAAGTGTAAAGTGTAAGGCAGGAAGTAGCCAAAATCCTTTTTCTCACCATTAATAATCTTTATATTTTATCAAGATTATTTTCTATTATTCAACTGTTTTTATTAAGTTTTTCATTTTTTATTTATGTAATTAAATAATATTACTTAAAAACTGAAAAAAAAATTAAAAATGCAAGCAACAAAACAAAGGGGAGGAGATGGATAGAATTGTGGAGCAGTAAAAATCTGGAAATTACATTGAAATTTTACTTCTGTAAGAAAAATCACGATTCACCGATTGCTTATAATTATTCTCAGTTTCAATTGTTTTTTATTTACAAGTAATTTCTCAGCTGTAAAATAACAGCAACTTTTTACTCTTGATTTGAAATTTTACACAAAAAAATATATATAAAGTGCAAGTTTTATTAAAATATGTATAACAGCCAAACTCTCTTTTAAATCTCGCTTTCACCATAATTGGTAAAAACTAATCACACAAGAAAAATATCCCTATTACCAGACATATGATTCAATATTCTAAATATTAATATATTAACAATAACATTTTATTTCTTTAATTCCAGTGAGATGACGAATATATATATATATGTATATAGCGGTTAAAAAAAAAAAAAAAAAAAAAAAAAAAAAAAAACATTGAAAACTTTATACAAATTTTTCTTGTGTAAATATTTAAAACAGAATAATTTAAATTCTAAATCTTCTATAAATTTAACCAAACTGAAATACTAAATAATACACGATGTATATTTGTATTCGTTTTAATCGTGAAAAATTAATATGTCTCAAATACCAAACGACTAAAAGATTCTCAGCATAAAAAAAAAAAAAAAAAATTCATAAATAATTCTGTTTTTCAGCAGACTTTTTTCAATAATGCTAATAACTTCAAACGTTTATTATTCAGCTAAGCAAAATAATCTCCAGCGAGGCTTTTGTATTAAAATATTGATTTTTAGTACTTTTACGCATGGGTGACATTAAAAAGAAACCGTATTTTAGATTATTTAATAAAGCATTATAAGTAGAATTCGAGCTTTTCAAAACGGGTATATTTGTCACAGTCGAGTAATTTTAAAATACATTCAAAAATATGATACATTTTCTTTTTTTTTAAAGTAATATTTAATTTAAATATTCTATTGTAAAATCTGAATATTTTTATTTTAATGGATATAAAATCATATTATATTATTTTGATAAATAACATGATGTTTGAACATAGTTGTTTTTTTTTGTAATAGTTGAATTGGCAAAATAAACTAAATAAATAATTTAAATATACAGGTAAAATATTTACATAATTTAAATAGAGGTTTTTTTTTTTTTTTTTTTTTTTTTTTTAAATATAGATTTTCTTAATTTTTATTCACATTTTTTTTCTGTCAAATATAACTTATATTCTTCAACCGCATTTTTTGTAACCAAAGAAGCTTCTGGGCAAGTGCTGACTCAATGAGTCCAGAGTTAAAATAGGGGCGACAGAGAGAAAATAAGCGATAAGTAAGAGTCGGATGACTGGATGTTTTCCAAATTCGAGCACTTCGGTCAGTTTGGCACTCCTCAAAAAATCGGGACTCATCCCCCGCTGCTAGTTTTAGGAAACGTGGTTACACTATAATTGACAATGAAAAGATAACGCAATATTTTTTGATTTATTTATTTATTTATTTATTTATTTATTATTACTATTATTATAAATGCTTGAATAAGGTTTGAGCTGTAAATTTTGTGACATTTAAAAATATTTATTATCTTTTATAACAAAATGATTTATAAAAAAGATTTTTTCTTATTATTCTTAATTTTAGATCAAGTATGACACACTTAGGAAATTTCTTACAATTATTTATATGCTTTAAAAACGGATGTTTACATAAAAGTTTCTCTTTTGTATTAAATTGGTTTCGCTCTCTTCACTCTCAAACACAAAATGTGCCGGGTTAAGTCTCAGATAACGCTTATTAATATATCTTAAAGTTCAGAAATTTAATTCATCAACCTGGAAAAATTAATTTAGATAGAATGGAGTAGAAGGTTGATTATTTACCAACTATGTGAAAAATACCAGAGCCGGGAATCGAACCCGGACCTTCCGCATAACGCGCGGATGCTCTAACCACTGAGCTACCCTGGCTGATAACCAGCTCGGTTATGAGAAGTGCTCGGTATGTGAGAAGTGCCGAGCTGGTTATCAGCCAGGGTAGCTCAGTGGTTAGAGCATCCGCGCGTTATGCGGAAGGCCCCGGTTCGATTCCCGGCTCTGGTATTTTTCACATAGTTGGTAAATAATCAACATTCTATCTAAATTAATATCTTAAAGTTATTTCTGTGTTTTTCTCCAAAGCTATTGTAAATGCAAGCTAGCAATCCGAGTCTCGGTCCTCCTTGTAGAATTGGCATTAAACCCTAACCTAATAATATAAAAAAAATGTTGTATTTAAAATTTCACTAAATTCACGTAAATTAATAATAATAATAATAATGGATTTTATAATATTTAAAAATTAAGTATGTATAGATATTAAAGAAATAACGATAAATTATGTGTAATGCATAGGTTATAGTCATTTTCCAATTCTAAGTACCCGTTGCGTCGTTTAACATTCAATGGATTTTTCTTCGTTATGTCACTTTTAAAATGTAAATGTGGATGTCACCTTTTATGTAGCCCTTATATAATGAATGCGTTTGGAAACATATATAGTTTATGCTGTGAACTAAAGCATCTCACAAAAGCACTTATATAACTTTATTTTTAAAACGAAACCATTAGAAATATTTCGTTTTGTAAACGTATTTATTGTTCAAAATGTCCATATGCACCATATGATTTACCTAAAATAAAAATAAAAATCTCCCAATACGGAAAATTTAGATTGAACAATTTTATCTTAAATATTGCAGAATATTTGGTTTTCTGGGCCACAAGCATATATACTAATATTATTACGTTAAATACAATATAAATATATTAAACTATGCTTTAAAAATATAACTCTCGTAGACCGTAATGCAATGCAAATATTTTATGAATCCCTGTAATGAAACTTCTTCAAATATTTGCATCATTTTTTAATAGATATCATGTCGTATTAAACTTGAGTAAGATAAGTTAATTTTAATATGTTCAATAAAAGCATACTGGAATACGAGAGGAGAAAGAAAAACAGACATTTAGTTATTGAAGTCATAATAACTTTTAAACATTGATGGAGAGAATTAAAACGCATAATAGGAATTAAAGATTTTCCTATTTTAGCCCTTAATGTATCTAGATATATTTTTTGCACTATAAGTCTTACTTCTATTTATAACATATTCTATAGAAAGCAGCTTATGTGTATATGAGTAACACATATTAATTTCATGATTCTTTGTGTAGTAGAAACACACTTATGTATAATGATTTATAAATAGGTGTGTTTAACGAAGCAATGCTTTGACGTTATTTTGGATGTCATTGTGCACAAACCAGTTATGTTATTTACACAAATTTTTATAATGAACTTCAATAACATAGTGATAAGTTAGGATAGATTCTGGAAATATTTATGGACGTTACAAAACAGACAGACAGTCAAAAACACAGACAGATAGACTGATTATAATCGAAGATTGGAGTCATAATCAGTCTTAACGGGAAGTTTTAATTACTTTATAGCGCAAACGAAAATGAAATTGTTTCAATTTCCGATTATAGTCCTTAATGTATCTGAGTAATTTTCTACGGCCCTATAAGCCTTAATTCTAATCACACCATGGGCCGCGGTAGCGCAGTTGGTAGAGCGCCAGCCTCGTAATTGGAAGATTGCGGGTTCGGTACTCGAGCCAGTTAAAGACCTCCGTGCACACTAAAGGTGGTTGATGCACGTAAAATCGGTCGTGGCCGCAAAGTTCTCCATGTTCACATCAAAAATTATACCTCTGGGGGACACCGAAGCGGGAGATCCATCCTTTCCATGGAGGATCAAAATTGTGATGGCATGTCTCCGGACAACTCTAAGGGTGTGTCCCAGACAGTCAGAAATTACCCATCTGCGCAGCACTAGTGCGACGTTAAACCCAACCATCCATCCATCCATCTAAACATACCATATTTTATTTGATAATTTTTATGTGTATGAATAAGAAAAGTTAATTTATATCTGATTTAGGCATCATAAAACTTGTTATGATTTATAAAAATGTCTCATTTTTAATGGCTCTCGTTTTACGCGGCCTTCTAGACAAATTTGTTCAATTACGAACTTTTACTTTTAAAGTAATATCATCTTTAAAGGAGCCGCATACGAGTATCTTTAAAGCTTTGAGGGCAATTCTTGACATGTATGCTGCGAAATAGACCATATACCAAAATATAAATATGAACTTGAAAGCTATTATAAAATGATAAAATATAAAATTATATTTACGATGGAGGTATAGTTGCGTGTTTAAGCTAAATCGGGATGTAATCAAAGATTCATTATGTTTATTATTATTATCACTAGTATCAAGTTAACAATTTTCCATTTGAAGGAGTTAAAAAGGGGAAAAAATTACATTCAAATATGTAATTTATTTTCAAATTTATCACACTTCTGAAAACGAGTTTCTATTAAATAAGATTCCAGACGATGTTGAATATTTTATTTCTTTTTATATATGAGTTTTGTATTTCATTTTTATTATCATTTTGCATAATTGGCTATTTATTTTTATTGTATGAAATTTTGAAATATATCTTATTTTTATTTATTTATTTATTTATTACAAAATGCATTTCATAAAACACTTGTCTATAAGTATGCATATTCTTTTAATTATGTTCTTAAAAAAGATATTGCATAGAATAAGATCTCGCGCCGCATGTGTTTCGCGACTCACATAGCCTTTATTTATGATTGGCTGCTAAGACTTTATTTAAGTGCATTTGGGACATTTTGACATGTATCCTTATCATTTAATCGAGGAATCCCCATTAAGAATTAGTATGCGCTGTTTGTTTTTATTGTAAATGCAGCCTTGTATGTGATATAAGAGAGAGGTATTAGTCATTACTTTTCCTTGTATCATATGTCAAGTGCTTCTAAAGATACAGGTATAGGGAGCACTGTAAAAAAATGGTTTCTTAAAAATTAGATAAACTGTCTCAAAAAAGCTCCGAAACAATATATATTTAAATCTAAAAACGCATGTACTTATTTATGAGTATATTGACATGCTAAAAAATTAGGTTGACCAATAAGAATCCCAATATCCCGATGTTTGACATGTCAATATACTCAAAAATGAGTACATGAGTTTTCAAATTTAAGAATATATTGTTTCGGAGCTATTTTCAGACAATTTAGCTCATTTTTAAAAAAACCATTTTTAACAGTGTGTTTTCTTGTAAAGTGGTTAGTAAAAATGTTCCAAGTGATCAAGTTTTCATATAGGTTTAGAAAAAAAAAAAAAAAAAAAAACTAAACTTTGGAAATTAAGGCCTTTTTTTTTTCGTAGTAATACTTCTTACCTTGCTTTGAACATTTCGTCTTTTAAATTCAGTTTACACTGCCTACCTATCTGTAGCAGGTTAATGAATTAAAAGCGTTTTATTTTTTTGGAGGTCACCCCGCATAGTAATGTAGTGTAACAGAAAGTAATGTTTGTAAGAAGAATTTTTTTTCAATTTTCTCAGTTTCACCAAATGTTTCAAGGATACTATCTTGCATGAATTTATTATTTTATTATTTTTCTTTCAAGCGATTTTCTTTCAAACTTTTGAAGCTTTCTCTTTCAATAAATTAAACAATTAAGTTAATTTACTTAGCACTGTTTACAAATAAAGTCGAATTTATGCGGAAAGACAAACTCTATCAGAAAAAATAATTATTAGTCTATATAATAAGAATGTTTGTTGTATGCTCCCAATGTCGTGCGATATCGATTAAAAGTAATTATGTGAAAGTATTCCATTTATAGATGAATGACGTATTTTTTTTGTGATGTAGACGATCTTATTTTAACAAATAATAATAATAATAATAATAATAATAACAATAATAAGGTAAAAATAAATATTGAATTTTTAAATTAAGGATCTTTTCTTTTTAATTAAAAATGTTTGTTAAATACAATTATTTATCGTTAATGATGTATTCATTGACCAAACGCTTGATCTCTTCTGGTATGTGACTTAGACACTGATTCTTTTATGTCGAGTATATCTATAATTCAAGAACAAATATTTATTGTGATGTGGATGTCATTGCAATGATTGATTGTTAACATGCATTTATTAATTAAATTGCATACAAGTTCGATCGGATAGGTCAGTAAATAAAACTAAGTGTAAAGAAATATAGATGGCAGAATAAATGTTAAAATAGTTGTAACTTCACATAGGAAATGTATAAATGAACAATAAATTACCAGGGCTTTCATTTATACTCAGTTTATTAATGTGCTAAGAAATCCCTGTGATTGGGAAAGCATGATATACTTAAATGAAATAATTGAACTTCAAATATTAAAATCACATTTTCATAAAGTGTAAGTTTCGTTTAACAATGGCATGGTTCATGACAATCCATACTGGAATTTTTTGACCAAATCACCATTTTCAGATACGCGGTTGGAAGGATGTGCTATGCAGATGTAATTTCAAACACTACTTCAACATTGGAATAATTATTAAATTACCTCATACCTTTCTCAAAGACCAATTTATCGATGAAAGTGTAGAGTAATTTGCGTAAATATATTGTGCTTGAAATAACATCAACAATCAATATGGACATACGCAGACGTAACGCTAAAAATTGTACAATGCATTTCGCTCTACATAATACATATCAACAAAAAATTAACAAGCTGCTTTCATTAAAATTACGCCATCGGCTGCAGAGCTTCAGTTCAGCTAGTGGACATTTTGTTAAACAGTAGATAAAAGAAGTGAGCACTCGGAAAAAGGAATTTGCGGTAGGTGTGTCATAGTTGCTGTTGGTAACAGCTTATGGAAGATTCTAGAGGTTTACATAACTCATAAAAAAATAGTAAAGTTTAATTAATGAAAACAGACTTCGTGTAGGAGGAAATCGTAATTAACTTCTTTGATGATCTTTGATGTTTTTAATTATTTTCGTTTAAAAAGAGGTTTCTATTCAGCATTGCTTCATTATTCAGTAAATATCCCAAATATCTGACATAAAACCATTAAACACACACACACACACACACGCGCGCGGACGTACTCTTATATATATGCATATACAGTATAAAAAAAGAGACGTTCAAAAAATGTATAATTGAAAAAATATATGAAAAATTAAAACTTTACAAAAAAAAAAAAAAAAAAAAAAGCTTATATATACCTCTTAGCGAAAGAAAAAGTAAAGCTAATTATGTTTTTTTAATAAAAAAAAAATCGATACATTAAGCAGAATATTTTTCTTTTCTTTTTAATAAAGAGCGGGATTTTAAACTTTAGAGAAAAAATACAGTAATAGTATTATTTTTCTATTTTCTTCAATATTTATTTTTTAATAAAAAATATGGCTTTTGCTTATTAATTTCTATGTACGTTTTACAGATTTTTTTTTTTTTTTTTTTTCACTTTCTTTTTTTCGATAATTTATGCTATTTCATCTATAAAATGTGGTTTATTATCTTTATTTTTTTTTCCCTCAGTTCGACTTTTTAATTATATGATATTAAATTTGTTTCAAATAGCTGTTAATAAATTAGTTAATTATATAGCATTGTTCTCAAGAAGTAACTGGAGCAAATGTACTTATGTTCAACGTAAAAAAAAAAAAAAAAAAAAAAAAAAAAAAATCAAATTATTAAGTAATTTTTTTTATTCATAATATATATATATATATATATATATATATATTAACATTTACGCAGTTTTAACTATTTTGTGTATTAAAAAATAATTTGATTTTTTTTTCTAACCTTAATAGCTGAATTACTATTTTCTCATGTAAAAGTAATTGAGTGTGTCTATTAGAAAAATCAACATGGTTTTAAAATAATGCATTATTAGTTGTCAGGAAATTATCTGATTTAAAGAAATTAATACTTTGTAAAATTTATGAAATATATATATATATATATCAGTAGATTATTATATACTAAATTTAGACTTTGAAATAGTTAAAATGCACTACAATCATTAGAAAATTATATACAAATTTTGCGTTTTCGTATAGTGCTCTATAATTAAAGACATAAAGTCCATAGTTTTAATGATGCGGAATACTTTAAAGATAAATAGTGATATGCAAAAGAAGAAAAAGAAAGTAGATTCATGTCTCAATAATTTTAGAGAAGATATATATATATATATATAAGTATTTGGGAGGGGGGAGGTGCAGGGAACTGTTATACTTTTTTTTTCTTAAGCATGGTGTTTATAATATATACGAGAACTTTAATGAATTCAAAATATAAATTTACTTGTTAATATGATAATAACTAGTTCGTATCCATTAAATGTTGAAGATTATAGGATATTTCAATGATTAATCGAAAACTTCTTCTGGCACAGCAACTGAAAATAAATTATTTAGCCAAATGTTTCAACCAAAATCTTTTGGAGTAGGAATGAATTTTGTATGTGGTCATCCTTCCACGGTAAACATTGGAGAAATCATAGTATTGGATTCAATTATTTACATAAAGCAACCTTTGTTTTATTCAATCAAGAAAATTTTTTTCAGATGACTGTGAAATATATGTGTTAAAAATAGTCTTGAATGGTTTCATTCAAGTATTCAGTTTTTATCAGGAAATTAAAAAACTTTGAATCAGTGAATAGTACAGTAAATAAATAAAAACAAAAAGGGTAATTGAATATTTCACTCCAAGATCGCATACTTGCAATGTTCAACTGATCGACTGAATAATTTATTTATCCTTGTAAAAGAATTTTTATATTAACCCTTTCGCTACCAGTTATTTATTTTTTCATTCCAAAAGTAAAGTAAATTAGGGTTGAATAGGTCAAGTAAAATAGAAATAGCAATATTCTGCCAAGATAAAAACAAAAATTAACTGTTGGAGCAATTGCAGAAGTGCAAAAAATATGTTAGACTGCTATTTATAGAGGATACACATGTGTCACAGTGGAATTTCGATAACGATGTAAAACACAGTGAAAAGTTCAGTTTCTCTGTTCTAAATTAATTTTACAAAGCTTTTGAAATAATTTTATTGCCACACAGACATTCAACATAATTCATGCATTCTGTGTATAAATTGTAAAACAAGTTTTGCAGAGTGCTATTTACACATGGCACAAACAGTTTTTGTTCGGATTTCTTTATTTTGTTTAGCACAGTGGGCACATCTACTTGACCATCCAACAGCAAATGATTTCCAATATTTAACATCAGTGTTATTGCACTTGACGGTTCACCTTAGAAGACCCACTGGATGTCCCAGTGAGGTTAAAGGTGCTATCAGACGGAAGACGATATATTCTAAAATATAAGCTATTGCCGCTCAAAAGCGACCAAACGACTTCAGTGGGGTTGTTTTAAGCATAAACGGAAGAACGAAATCCAGAAATGTAAACAACGGACCCAACATTTGGCTATTATTCTCCCCCAAGAATGTTTAAAAGGGAAAAGAACAGAGGGTGTTCTGTAATCGCGATTTTCGGATTGGAGGATTTCGTTCGAAAGACTACCGTATGTGCTTTAAACAGTCGAAAATGCGTCAAAATTTGTATCAATTGGCATATGTGGATCGTTTCCCGCATGAGAAACATGTTTATGAGGTATTTTGTGCTAAATACAATCGTATGGTTTTTCGTTTGATAGCGGCTTAAAAGGGATAAGAACGCATATTTTTAGAAGAAAAAAAATTGAAAGCATATCTATCGTTTTGTCCAACACCTGTACAGCCAATACACATTTTTGCTTTGGCGCAACCCCAATAATTCAATATAAAATAAAAATAGGGCATTGACGTTAAAAAAATCAAAGCTGGTGCACGTTTTTATAGGTTAGTTCGTAATTCATCCACAATCAAAATTTTTACTTTACTTTCTAAAAGTACTCACAATTCTCCGTCGAATGCTACCTATTACATTTTTTCTGCAACGATTAGCAAAAAAGTAATGTCAAATGTACTTTTTTTTCTCCGACTGTACATATATATATATATATATATATATAATGTGTTGTTTTTTCACTGATGGATGAATTTAAATAAATTTCAAAAAGTTTATTTTAACTTACTATATATATGTCTGCATTATTTGAATTTTTCATAATAAAAATGCTTTATTTTTTATTTAGTGAATGTTCGGACGGCATGATGTTTGTTTATAGTAAAATTTAACAATTTTAATTAATTTTAAAATAAACATATTAGTGATTTGGTTGGGAAATATATAGTAATAAATAACTGAGTGAACTTTGAGTTCGTAACATAGAATTGCCTGTTACTTTTTCGATCACATTTCAATAACAAATCTGAAGGAATGCGATTTTCTCTAAAACTCGCGTAAATATGTGCTAGGAGGCATAAGAAAGACCCTACCCCCCCCCCCAACGGCATTCCACCTACAGGCTAGGACCCTAGTGTAGTCAATCAGCCTTAAATCTCACAAACAAACAACCGACCAAAAAAATTGAATTCCATTTACTTAAATTATATAAATATTTTTCTCCTATACATTTTCTGTTTTTTTTTTTTTTTTTTAACAAAATAATAGTTACATCTCCAAAATATGAAAACAATATTTGTATTTTGTAAAACTTAATTAAAATAATAGTACATTTTTTAATCGATTTTTTTTTTTTTTTTTTTTTTTTTTTTGTAAATTTATTTTTAATTTCTGCAACTAAAGATATTTTAATTTTTTAAAATAATTTAAACTTTATCTATTTTGAAATTACAAAAATGATTTTTTTATTTCTCTGAAATAAACGTAGTTCAAAAACATTTTTTAAGAGAAAAAAAAAAAGTATTTTATATTGTTTCGTCCTTATTTTATTATTGAAAAAAAAAAATCATATTTTCCCTGCTAAAGTATTTTTGTTTTGCTAGAGGGCGAAAATGCTTTTCAAAGTAACTGCAATTGAATTTTGCAGGTCGTTTCCAGGATTTGAGAAAAATCAAGAGTAGTATAAATATTGTTCTAAGATTATCTAGATTTTTTGTACTTTATTTCAAAATAATTTTGTAGTATTTTGCAATTTTTAGAAATAAATTGGATGTGTATTGCGATATTTCGGTTGTAAAAATAAATTATTTTCTTGCGAAAAAATAAAATAAAATGCATACCTAAGAGAGTTAATGACTATAACTTTAAAATTTCCTTTTATCTATATTAATATTATAAAAAAGTTAAGTTTCTTTATAAGTAAAGGGTAATATCTTGAACTATTGAAACACTTTATTAATTAATTAATTAATTTATTTATTTATTTTAATCGAAAGCGACACTATCCCTCAGTGCCATGGGCTATAATTAATTTTATTAAAAAATATATTTTGATTTTTTAATTTATTATTTTAAATAAAAATCTTTTAAAAGATGTGAAATAGTTAATTATTAAAAATCATGCTGATGCAAATAAGAAACGAGGTCTTATAATTTTTTTTTTTTTTTTTTGAGATGAAAAGAAACAAAATTTCCACGTGAATAATAAAATCGATATAAAGCTCGAAAAGTTTGTCAAAAAGTTTAAAAACTAAATATATAAAATTTGTTTTATTTCTTAATAATATAATCAAAGCATATAAGAGTTTAGCGATACTACGGGATGATTAAAAAAAATGGTCGCATTTAAATGTGGCAATTGCCTACATAAATCCAACCACTTTATTTATTTATTTTTTATTTAATTGAAAGCTACACTATCCCTCAGTGCTATAATCTATAATTAATTTCATTATAAAATATCTTTTAATTTTTAAATTTTATTATTTTAAATACAAATCTTTTAAACCGATATAAAGCTCGAAAAGTTTGTCAAAAAGTTTAAAAACTAAATATATACATTAAAAATTGTTTCATTTCTTAATGATATAATCAAAGCATATAAGAGTTTAGCGATACTGCGGGATGATTAAAAAAAAATGGTCGCATTTAAATGTGGCAATTGCCTACATAAATCCAACCAAAGAAAACTCATTACGCGTTGACACACAGCCAAACTCAACATTTATATTGCTCGAAATGTTAGAGAAACCTTAAAATCAAACATTACACGCGATCACTTTATAAGGAAAATTGCTAACAATGTAATCTCTTTTTCTAATGTACTTCTGGTATGAAATTAATTTTAATGTAGGACATTTGCCGCCCCAAACAGTTAATGATCGAGTGGACACATTCCCATAGACACTGCACTGCTTACTTTGAAATTGCTTCGGAAATATGCATATATATATATATATATATATATATATATATATATATATATATTTATTTATATGACTTCAATAACATTACTGTGAAAATTCTTAATTTTAAGAAGAATTTGAATGAACGACTCTTACTTGAATCACAATATATTAAATCACTGAATACTATCTATCCTTTTGGTTTAAATTCTAATGTTTATAATAAACAACATATTGTTTATTCCAAGGTTTCAAAAATTGAATTTTACAGTAATATTTATAAAACTCTAAATCACTCTTTATATAAAAAGACTACTAGAACTTCTAGGGGTTCTTCTAGGTCTTCTTCCCAACATCTGGACATTTCATATATATTACAAAATCTCAAATCCTTAGAAAGTATTTTTCTTCAGTCTTATAATTGGAAAGTTATACGTAATTTTATTTTTGGAATCAAAAAGAAGTATCTTCTTAAATATTTTAAAGTATTCCATTCTCATTCTTTTGATTCACACTTCAGTGATGTATTCTTTGATATTTTACACTATAGGGCTGAGTGTTTTAATATTAAACTTGATTTAAAGTCTGGTCAAAAAATAAATAACTCTCTCTTGGTGATAAATTTTTCTCATCTGGTTTTTAATAAACTTCATATTCACAATTTACTTAATGATCCATCCAATCCTTTTCCCATCAAAAACTTCATCATTCAAAAAACTTTTAAATACAATATTACTTTAGGCAGAAAAATATTTAACTACAATAAATTTGCTAAATTTCTTACTTCTAATGATCAGCCTCCATGCTATTGTTCTGATTCCAAATATAAATCTTTTTTCAATACATATCATGGTCATATTATTACTGGTGATATCAATATTGTGGAAAATCTTACTCTTAGATCTTTGATGAAGTATGGTACTAAATTTCGGATGCCCTCAAAATTCAAATTTATTGATATCATTACTCAATTTAATTTAGACTTGGATCTCTTTATATACAAAATTGCTATTGATTATAATAAACCAGTGGAATTTTTTAATGAGTGGAAATTTAAGTTATTGGAGAAATTTAAACTTGATTTAGTTTATAATATGCACCATCTTTCTAATATCAAGTACTATGATTTCAAAGAAATTCATTCAGCAATTCTAGACTTACAGTCTAAATTTATTATTACTTATGTTGACAAGGCGGCTAATAACTATGCAATTATTTGCAAAAAGTATTATAAACAACTTCTTTTTGATACTATGGATACTAGTAATATTTTTCTTAAGATTAAAGACAGTATCGAAATTAAAAATAGGCATATATTTAATTATTATAAGTTGTTAAAAACTAAATGTAATAACTACAATTACCCTTATCTAGTTGTAATTCCAAAATTTCATAAAGATCCTATTAAATTTCGTACTGTTACTGTTGCCTGCAATGCCTATACTTCTAATGCTAATATTATGTTATTGAATATCCTTAAAAAATTACATAGTTATATTGTTTCTAACAAGTGTAATTTTTTTCTAAAAAATAGTTTTCAACTCAAAAATAAAATTAAAAATCTTACTGATATTACTGGTATAAAAACTTTTGATTTCAATGATCTTTTTAATAATATTGATATTAAAGATATGTTTGATATTATAAATAAACTTTTTGTAGAAAATTTGCAGTATTTAAATCTAAATGTATGCATAACTCCTTCAGCCTTTAAAACTCTGACTAGGTTTATCCTTTTCCATAACTATATTTTATTCAATACATATTTATATAAACAACGTTTAGGATTGCCACAAGGTGGAATTGCTTCTAGCATATTAGCTGATCTATACTTATATTATTATGAGCGTGACATTGAGTGTACTAACTTTAAATTACTACGATACATAGATGATATAATTATATTATATTGGGATAAAAATCACACCAATCTAGACTTACCTGTCAAATATCCTGAAAATCTGTCTCTAAGTAGTACTGATTTGGATTCTAGTGTCATTAATTTCTTAGATTTAAAAATTATTCTTAATAGTAATGGCCAATTAGAATTTGACTTATACGATAAAAAGAAAGATTTCCCCTTTAAGGTAAATTTTTTCACTAACTTTAAAACATGCTTACATAAATCAGTATTTGTCAATATTCTTCTTAATTTTACTCTAAGGATCAAATATTTAGTGTCTGATAAACATCAAAAATTACAATTTCGATTCTTTAAAAATTTAGCATTAATTAATGGCTATCCAAAACACTTAATAAAAAAATTCTTTTAATTATTTATTTAATTATTATTATTTATTTATTTATTTTTTTTTTTTTTTTTTCTCCTCATACATTTTATTCAAATTTAAATTTACGTTTAGGTATTATTATTTGGTTTTTATCAAATACATATTATTTGAATCCTAAATTTATTTGATTTTATTTTTCCATTATTTTCATCTTATTACTCCAGATGGCAGCACTATTCATGATTCAATATTAAGCATCATCTTCTGATTTTTTTTTTTTTAAGGATTTGAATCCTTATCATACATGAATTCCACTGTGAATCCTAAAAATTACTCTATGGTCAATGCTATTTTGAACTAATTAACTGTGGATCTAACTGCTAACTGATTGTTACATTTTTACATGTGCGAGTGTGCGACGTTCATTGCTTCAATTTCATTTAGAAAGGTTAAAGTAATCTTATTATTCTACAGTTTTATGGGTTTAATTTTAATCTTATATTTAAATGGTTATGGTTTTTCATATTTAGGTAAAGGTTTTATTATGATTATCGATTTATTATCGTTTCATTATGATCTTCGTTTTTCTATATTGACTATGTCTATTTCTTTATTGAGTTGTGTTCATTTCAAATATTTTATTCAGTAAGTTGAATTTTTGTATTTTTATTTTAATCTTAATTTTATGGTTTTGGTTTGTCATATTAGGTTATAGTTTTGTTTTTATCTTCTCGTTTAATGGTTTTTCTATGGGTGTTTCGGGCCTGCGAACAAAGAAATTCTTAGCTTTTGCTTTCTTTGTTACAGAAAAACATCCATATTTTAGCTTATTTGCATTCTACCAGGCCCTTGAAAACGTTAGAATGCAAATATTGCTTTTTTTCTTATTCCAATTTACAATATTTATTTCGATTTTTCTTTAATTCTTCTTTGATTTGATATGGGTAGTCTTAGCTTGTGATCCAAGGAATTGTTTTAATACTGAAGTTGAGTCATCTTTAAATTTCATAAAAATTTTTTTGCACTGATTATATTAATGTATTTCTATATATATATATATATATATATATATATATATATATATATATATATATACCAGGTGTATGCATAAGTTTTTTTTTTTCTGGTTTAACTAAAAGGTGGCGCCAACGAAAAGTACGCAGCGGATTAATTTGACGCAAACGTCATTTTGTTCGTCTGACATTTAAACTACAAATACACACAAATTGATTCCGTCAAAAACTAGCGTCTATGTTTTAACGTTCAGTGATCATCGAGTTTTTTGTCTCAAAAATAACATTTGTGGCACACATTGCTTTTCTTATTTAATCAAAATAAAAAGGCTGTTGAAAGTCATCATTTGCTGGTAGAAACCTCTGGCGAACATGCCACATCGATTAGAACATGCGAGACATGGTTTCTACAATTTAGATTGGAGGTTTCAATGTGAAAGCAGTGACCCCTCTGGTAGGCCACAAAAATACGAAGGCGAGCAATTGCAGGTATTATTGGATGATCACGCAACTCAAACTCAACAGCAATCAGCAGAAGCATTACATGTCACAAAAAACAACCAGCAGACGTTTACGAGCAATCAGGAAGATCAGTAAACTCGGGTCTGAATGAACGCCAAAAAGAAGTCTTTTGCGAAATGCTGCTTCAATGACACGAAAGTAAATCCTTTTTGCATCGAATTCTAACGGGTGGCGAAAAATTGATTTATTTTCAAATCCCGAAGCGAAAAAAAACGTGGCTTTCACCTGGCGAAGCCGGTCCTTGAACACCAAGTCAAAATCGTTTCGGCAAGGAAACCCTGCTCTGTGTCTGGTGGGACCAGAGCGATATTGTGTATTATGAGATCTTGAAGCCCGACTAAACCGTTAATACGTAACGGTCGCCAACAAGTGATTAATTTAAACCACGCATTAATCGAAAGACGACCGGAATGGGCCAGGAGGCATGTCAAAACGATTTTGTTACACGACAATGCGCCATCTCACACAGGAAAACCAGTTAAAGGCACCTTGAAATCGGACACATGGATGGTACATCCTTCCGCACCCGACGTACACCCCAGATCTGGCATCATCTGACTTCTTCGCATGGTGTACCTCTTCGCATCAATGGTACACGCTATAACAGAGCAGCACCTCAGCAATTTCGAAGAAGTTTGAAAATGCCTCGACGAATGGTTTGCCGCAAAAAAGAAGCAGTTTTTTTGGCATGATAATCATGAATTGCCTGAAAGATGAGCGGAATGTGTGGAACCCAGTATTTTTAACAAATAAAAAATTAATTTCAATTGAAAATTACGCGTTTTGTTTTACCAAAAAACCGGAGAGAGCTTATGCATACACCTGACACCTGATATATATAATATATATGTGTATTAAAATATTTGTTAATATTTTATATATAAGCGTTTATACATTATTATAAAATATATTTGATAAAAAATAAAATAAAATAAAATAGATAATAATGCATTAGTTGAGTATTTTTATTTTTATTTTTTATATAATTTCGCTTATATTACTAGGTTGATTTGTTTAGAAATCGAGATATTGTAATGACTTAGTTTATTCAGCTGTTTATCTATTAATCTGCATATAATGAAAAAATCGCCATTACGATAAGTCGCGAAATAATGAACCATGTCGAATCAAAAATGAAGAAAGACACATACAAATATCCTTGATAAGTAAATTAATCCTCCTGCTACCAGTTTTTTTTTTTTTTTTTTTTTTTTTTTTTACACTGAATACCAATAGAATCAAATTTTACCCCCATAAGATATTTACCTTGTTTCTGTACATTTATGTTAAAAAACGATATAAACGATTAATTCAATCATAGTAGTCACGTGAATACAGACCGACAATTGAAAATTTTCATCAAGATATAACTTTTGAAATACGAAATTAATTCGAACCAATGTTGGAAACTGAACTTATGTAACAAATATCTCGAATGATTATGCAAGACAACTTGTTCCGCCATTTTTTTTTTTTTTTTTTTTTTTTTTTTTTTTTTGTAAGTTGCGGCCTTTTCAAAATTTGTCACTGCAATAACATTTAAAATACTAAAATTAGTTTATCAAAAGTAGAACGGTGGCAATATGTATAAAATATCTTCGATAAGGTCGCTGAAAAACTTAATGCACCAGTTTGTTTCCGAATGAAGTCTATTTGAAATTACACAATCAGTCGACATTTTCAGGATTCCAGGAGAACGTGCTGGTCGGAGCAATAGACCAATAGTGCATTTTGTATGAAGGAAGATCCGAGCAACACGGACGACTTAAGGCTGCGCATTGCCTTGCTTAAATGTTGCATCACGGAGGCCTTGGATATAAGGCAGAGAAACGGGCTAAATTTATCAGATATGTTATGGCCACAATTTAGAGTACCGATAATACGAACAAGAAGCAAAGGATGTTCCTCTTGCAACTGTCACGGGGTTATAAAACCATCTCCACTGATGCCCTCCACGTCATCACCGGTGTTCCTCCTTTACACCTCACTCTGAATTACGAATACAACAGAATAAACGTACTACAACTAAGAAACAAAGACCTACAGAAAATCCTATTTCCAGATGAAGATATTCAACTCAAAATGGGCAGCTGGTTCATACACCCAGCAGAGGACTTTACGCATGCATTAATTAATACTAATATTAACTCCTTCTCTCCTACAGCCCCTGTGGCGATATTTACAGATGGATCTAAGACAGACCATGGTGTGGGTGCCGCATTTTGCGCCTTTGTTGAAGGGGTCTTGGTTCATCAGTGGTCCTGTAGGCTTGGGGACTGTAACACTGTTTTCCAGGCTGAGATTTTCTCTATCAGCCAAGCAATTTCTTGGTCAGTTTCCTATTTTACCAATTCGAAAATTTATATCTACAGTGACAGTCTCTCAGGTCTTCAGGCTCTGGCTCGCCACAGGAGTAACCGTCCTATTATTCAGAAAATCAAATTAGATCTCCTGTCTAAGCCCGAGACTTTCTCTTTAGCTCATGTCTCCGCTCACAGGGGTGTCGCGGGCAATGAAATGGTAGATCTCTTAGCAAAAACTGCCACTAAAAAGGAAGCAGTGGATTTCGTTCTGGCCCTCCCACCCTCTTACATCAAAAGATGTCTTAAAGCACGACTAAAGAAAGAATGGCAGCTAGACTGGGATACATCTCCTAAAGGTAGATTTACGTTTAACCTCCTCCCAAAAGTGTCAAATTATAACTTTGACCTTTCCCCAGCCATAACAGCCTTCTTAACCGGCCATGGCCCGTTCAAATTACATTTTTACAAGTTTCATTGCTCGCACACTCCACAATGTGAGTGCGGCGCTGAGGGTAATGCAAATCATTACTTTTTCTCATGCCCACTAACTCTTGATTGGCGTATCCTTAACCCACCTAATAAACCTAACGACTGGCTTTTTAATATCGTTACCCGGCTTCCCCTACGTCAGAAACTAACCAGAATCTATAACTTCTTAATGCATGTTTCCAATTTGACCAACTAATTTTTCAATCTTCCAAGGCAGTTACCAACTTTTCTCTTGGAGGTCCATATAATTTTTCTTCACAAGCTTTTCCATGCGAGGGATCAAGGCTCCGTTCTTCTTTTCATATTCTTGTTCCTTGTCGCCCTCTGTCGTGTGAAAGCTCCGCTTTGGCGACCTCTGTAACCTTTTTTTTTTTTTCTGTTCATGCAATAAACATCGGAGGAGGTTTAACACGGGCTCTCTTTAATCACCAAAGTGCCATCGGAGCCCCTCTCTAAAGGTTAAATTCGCTCAAAACCGCTGGATAGTGGTGAGCGGCCACCTTCCGTCTTATAATCTTAGAATCTTAGAATCGAGACGTGTATCCAATTCTATGTCAGTTTTAAATATTTAACATGTTTTAATGATATCGTTTCTCACATGTTGGTGATTTATAAAATAATATTAATATCTTGATACTTTGTATTATTTAGTATTCAATGTAGTTTATTACAAAAAAAAATTATCTTTCTTTAATGTACTACATTTTAAACACGAAAATAATTAATCAAAATATGACCCTTTTAATTATGAGATACTTAATAAAACTATACATATGAAAAAAAATTAAATTAAGTAAAAAATAAATAAATAAATAAATAAATAAACGTTTCGAAATTCATCCGAACTTTATCATCAATATTAAAAACAACATTTTATTAACATAGATATACACTCAATACACATACGTATATATTCGAATTTTTGCTTTAATAATTTCTTTGAGTATATACGTATATGTATATGTACGTTTATAAAATGTTGTTTCTAATACTAAGGAAAAAATATGGATGATTTTCAAAACGTTTATTTAATTTCTTATTTAATATGGATATTTAAATTGTGTCTCATAAAAAAATAATAATAATAATTGTTTTTTAATTCATGTACATTATTAAGATGGTTTGGTGTTTGTCTATATTAACAAAAACTATATCAAAAAAAAAAAAAAAAAAGATTTTTTCGTTAAAAGTAGAAAAAATCGATAACTTTGTTTTAAATTATCGCAGATCGATGGTTCAACCAATCGTTTTAAAGGTATTGGTGAGTTCTTTTGAAAGATACCCATCATGAAAATTTATTCCCCTAGAGGGTGGTCTCCCCCCCAGATGGGGAGGCGAGGCTCCTACATGCACAATTTTTTTCCCTGTTGACTATCTCTATTACAACAAATATAAATTCGTTTCATTTGGTTTAGTGTAGTCTATAGATGTTAAAATCTACTTACCTGCAATTTTCCCCATAGACGTAATGTATTTGAATACTTTTGAGTGTCCCTGTACACGAACCATTTGCTTGATCTTAACGAAGTGTTTAGTGTACCATCCTTATATGATACACATTTAGAATACCAAGTTTGAACTTTCTGCCTTAATTTGTTTTTGAGATATGCTGATAGCAGACAGACAGACACACAAACACATAGATACATATATATACACATAGACATACACACAGACCATTTGCTAAAAACAGGATTTTCGTACTCAGGGGACCTCAGAACATGTAAATATAACAAAAACTCGCGTTCGAAAATTTGACCAAAAAACAATAATTTCTCTAGTTTATGGGTAAGAGAAAGTAAAAAAAAAGTGTCATCCATTCTTAATAAAAATAAATTGTTATAGAATTATTACACTAAACATTTAGAAGTTTCTAGAAAATATATCCACATTCTTTACATTTAACTACTGCTATACATTCATTTTCAATTAAAACTGAACAAACTATACATTTTAGCTAATATATTTATTGCTTTCATTTTTTTTTTTTTTTTTTTAATATTTCAAAGTAGAATTATCAAAGTTTTGAGAGTTGGGAAACATTTTAAATTACATATTTGTATAAGTGAAAGCTGACTCGCGTCCTAAATCTAAAGCTGATGATTCATCGAATTTCTCTTTGTAAGAGTAAACATTATCTTGCGCAAAGTTTAATCGATTTGATTGCTTCAGTGAAACCGATAACTCTCTGCCAATTTAGAAAAAGAACAGAATCAAAACCTCAAGTGCGACATCATTTTATCTTTGTAAGTAAAAACATAGAAATTGATATTTATTTATAAGTATTACAAACTTAAACAAACAAAAAAAAATAGTTTTATAAAATTCAATTTCATTTCATAAAATTTTCTGTGAAAAATAAAGATGCATTTTAAACATTTAATAATTATGGTTTTGCATTGAAAAAAAAAAAAAAAAAAAACTTTTATATTAACTTTTCAAGGGTTTTCCATGTTTTAATCGATTTTTGTAGTTTTATGCTTCCTCTGTTCCGTAGATAGCGGTACTCACCTAAAATGTAACAGATAGTACTTCAGAAAAAAAACCCAAAAGCGGAACAAAATTTAAATTTCTTAGTAAGCACTTCTTTCAAGATGCATATATACAAAGGATTTTTTCTTGGTTGAAGTGTCGAGCGATTATGAATTTAAGCTATTTTATAGTATTTACATACGATATCCTTTATTAGTTAAATGTATAATTTATGATATTGACACCCCTGTGGTGCTGTTGGCAACATAAGCGGCTCCAATTTAAGATTTTAATTCGGTTAAAGTTAATATGTTTCAAACCAAAAATGTCTACAAAGTAAGAGTACTATTTTTTTACCTATTTATAATCCACTACCAGTGTAGTAACCATTTTTTTTTAAATTACCTTTTCAAGTTACAAAATAATATATATATATATATATATATATAGTAAACCATAAAACATTAACTTTAAATTTTATTTCTTTCAGGCTGTACACAATCATCGAAGTTAAATGAGAAAATGATATTTTCCTCACTATCGATCGTTACTCGTCAATGTCATTTCTAATATAACTGTGATAGTCATTTTCATTCACTGCCAAAATAAAAAAAAAAATAATATTAATAATAATGAATGAAATGTTAGTGAAAGGGAAGGTATGCACCAAACCTATGCCTAAGAACACGGTTCTTTCTGATAAAGTAATGTTACATTTCTTAGAGACTACTTCAAAATTAGCAAAATTACTTTTTTTTTTTTTTTTGGAAAGTATTGTATAATAATTACATTGGAAGAAGCATTGCTTTATTACCACAATACAAGAAAGAATAAGAAAGATGCGTCAGCTGATTACAGGAAAATTTGGCAATTCTCGAGTTATTATTATTATTATTATTATTCTTTAAAAGATAAAATAGAGTTCCACCTTGAATTTTATATCTATTTTCATATTGAAAAAAAAAGAAAGAAAGAAAAGAAAGAAATGAACATACAAACACATTATTACTAAAAAAAATGTTAAAGTTTTTTCTAATAAATGCTATTTCTAATAAATTAAAATAATTAGAAAAAGTGGGAAACGATTTAAATGTAACGAAAAAGGAAATTTCTGAAATAAATTTTACTATTAAAAAATAATTAATTAATTAATTAATTAATTAGTTAAATTATTTATTTACTTATTAAATTAATAATTAATTAAATTATTAATTTCTGAATAAAATTTACTATTAAAAATTTATTAAAATCATAAAAGCTGGTTATCGAGATATTCAATTATTTATGAGCCAGAAATAAATAAATAAATATCTTATTTCTAATGTCAAAAAGACTGTGCAATCTTTTTTTATTATTATTATTAGTTAAAATAAAATTGAGAAAAATCATTCTAAAGAAATGGAAAAGCTTCAGTATAAAACCCCAGGGATAAATTTAAAATTTGGCAGTGAATTAGCTTGGACGTTTCTCGCTAAGACATTTACTTACGCAATTGCGATAGCAATTTTAATTTATCGCAAAAATGACACAAAAATTTTAAACCCTCCAAGGATATCCTATGCTACAGCTATATCACGGAAATTTTAAGAAATGAACATAAATAGTGATGTTAGGGTATGAAACATAGTTATTGCAAGACTTTACGTTGAAGAATAGATTAAAATATGTCCTGACGTAGTAAATTATATTATGTTTACAAAGAATATAAGCAGATTTGTTTTTTCAGATAATACATACACATTTTACTTTTTAATTTAAAGAAAAAAAAATAGCATTTATAAGCACTTTATAAAAGTAATTACTTAAAAAGCAGGAAATATTAGAATACATGTATTAAAAAAAAAAAAAAAAAAATCTTAACTGCGAATCACCATTGCGTGAGTTAAAATATAGTTTACATACAGAACAATCTATCTCCTAAAGTGAAAGATAAATTTAAAAAATAACTTTCTAAATTCTGGAAACATGTCGTAAGAGAACGTCGAATGCGCAAAAAAAAAAAAAAAAAAAAAAAAAAAAAAAAAAGATTTTTTTCTCACATATAGCGATTTTAAAGTATCTAATTAACTAGATAAAATTTATTCGAGATTTGCTTATACATCTGTAAATCTAATTAAAATTTTGAAAAGGTCGACTGATATAATTTTATGTTTGATAGAGACATAAATCTGGTTTAATTGGTATTGGATTCTGTTCGTTTTCAGGTAATATCCGGTCGAATAGTATATATTTCCACACTTGCCATAAACGCAGAGAAAATATTTTTAAATCATTTTGGTATTTAGTGATGTCTAACACGTACAGATAACGTATTTTTTCCCATTCCATGCGTTTTACTAACAAAAGCCTTACGGCGCATGCATAGACGTATTTTACACAGACCTCTAAATCTTATAAAAATTCTTAAATTTTCGATACATGTTATTTTAAGTTGGATAAAGAACTAAATTACTGCCAAGTGTCATTGATTTTCGTATAGTAGTACCCGCGTGACACCCGGACAGAAACAGCGTAACAGACATACAGACTTAATGACCCAAACACAGACAGAAAAATTTCTGAAGAGGCCTTTTGAGATTTTAGGGTGTATGAAATATCGCTTTTTTTTTTTTTTTTTTTTTTTTTTTTATTCTGACAATTTTACAGATATATGTCTGATTTTATTAATATAGATTTGTGACTAAATGTAAGATTTATGGCTTTATGGATGCAAAAAAAATGGGAATAAATGGTTTAAACTTTCAACTTCAAAAACAATTTTTTTTTTTTTTTTTTTTTTTTTTTTTTTCAAACGTCTTGTTAACATTTCACTGTCGAGAACGTGTTGTTTTAGAAAGTTTGATATATAGTTCTTCTATAATGTTAAAATATGTATTTGTGTGTTCATGTAGTTGTGTCGGACTTTTTATGTGTCTATGTACGCCAATTTTATCCTTATTACTTAGAAACAGAAAGTCTAAATATCTAAACGAGTAGCATAATTTCTATATTCTAGACCGGTAACTGATGGAGATATAACCTTAAATGTTTTACTAAAATCGTGAAAAATAGTTTTGTGTACATAGTCATTTAAAATAATCCACAATTTCGTTTCCATCGCTCTAAGGCATGTTGGTTGTTGCAAATCCGCAGTCTCATTCCGACCCGAACGAAATGCTTGAACCCATCGTGCTACTCTCCTATACGGTAAAGCATTTGTGCCACAGGCTTCCTCTAATCCTTGATAGCAGTCCGTTGCATTTTTACCACATGCAATCAACGACAGCTGATCACCTTTTGAAAACATGCTTTAGAACGATGGAAACGAAGCTCCTCACTTTAACGCCACACAACAACTACCCTTCTTAGCAGATCGACTGTTTTTCACTCTACACATCGACAACAGCGCCATCTCACCGCTCCCATATCCTATTTGCGCATGCCCGCCCTTCTGCGAGTTTCAATGTAAAGTTGCCACTATTTAATTTACAACCCTCGTATATAGTCACTTATTTAGACGGCGCAGACACACACAGACACACATACAAAAACGAATATACGTATTTAAAAAAAGAAAAAAATGCATATTTTGTACAGAAGTACATTTACTATACACTTAAACAGCCATGGGTAGGAATTTGAAGTGGTTTTACTTCAAAGGTCCTAGAAGTGCAGTTCAAGTTGGGGTACATATTTTTTATACTAGGAATAATCTAAATACATTATGCAGTGCAGTGCGCATTCAATTTATAAAGCTAAGCAAAATCAAAAGAATGAATCCTTTATTACGTGATGTTTCTGATTAAAGTGCTTTAACAATTTTATACTATGGACAGACAAAAATGCATATCGATGACATTTACTTTGTTTAAGACCATATCATTTGTAATGTATCGTTTTAAAAAGTTGTCCGATTATGAAGTTGTATCTTCCAAATCGAAAAAAGTACGCATTTTCAAATCTTTGAAATGCAAAATTAAAGTATTTATTGGTTAGTTTGTGTCATTTCAGGTTGTATCATTTCAGAATAACTTAATATGCATAAATGACGGAATTTCAAATACAGGAATATGGAAATCATAAGGAGATGTCACGTGAAAAATTGATAAGTTTGAAGCAGTGTTGTGAGTAAAAGTTTAAAAAATAAATAAAAATGTAATTTTTAAATAAAACACGATCTTATATATTACAATAATGTTGGTACAATATCAAAAATCAGTGTTTAGGAAGGACGGAGCATACTGATATATATGCCAGATAAAATATTTAAGAAAATAGTTTGATTAGGTAAATTAACGTGAATGACTCACCATATTATTTTATTAAGTTGCACGGACATTCAGTTTCAATATCAAATGGGTACTATTACTGACGTAAAAAAAAAAGAATTCCATGATATTATTATTTTTAAACTATTCAATTTGAGGAGAATTCTGATTACAGAAACAGTTGTTTTCACAAAGCTATGAGAATGGAAATTTATACTGCAAACTGATTTTTTTTTCTTTTTAAGTGTTTCTTTTACAATTAAAACAAGATACATATAAACTTTCTATTTTCACTAAGAAACTTCCTTTTTTGATATGTTAAATGAATCGTGTGATTCAGTATATTATACATTTAGTTTCAGTTTTTTTTTTTTTTTTTTACATTTCCATATGTTTGACGATATTCATAAAAAAAAAACATCCGAATAAAAAATAAAATGTTTTATCAGTGTTAGAAAAGTTCAATTGACTTAAAAAATAAAGAAAGAAAGAAGCACATAAATAAACATTTAAAAATTAATTATATAAGATTTCGAATTATTTTTAAATTGTTTTAGATAAATAAATAACATTCAAAATTAATTTTTTTTTATTAAATAATTTTTCGAACTGATACAGAGTTATTTACAGAAATTTCAATATCCCAATATCCATTATAATCATGTGACAATTTATACTTCACAAATTTCATGTATATTAGAATTAATATGAGCGAAGAAAACGTGTATTATTTCTTCACCATTTGATTTATTCCTAGTCTTATGTATGTCTAATATAAGTTTGAAAATATTGATAAAATATCATTCATAAATATTCAAGAAATGCTAAAATATTCAGTTTTTAATAACTTAAAAATTTTCAGATAGGAAAAAAAAAAAAAAAAAAAAATTCATCGATGCAGCTCTGACAATTATATAACGATACTGCAACCATGATATAGATATTTCAATATTCGTTTTGTTTGGCATTATTTCGTCCATTTCTAATCATCCAAAAAAACATCGTCCATTCAAAAAAAATAATAATAATAATCCGAATAAATAAAATGTTTAATCATTGTTAAAAAAAGTTCATTTGATTTAAAAAATAAAGAAAGAAAGAAGCATATAAATAAACATTTAAGAAATAATTAAATAACATTTCGAATTATTTTTAAATTGTTTCGAATAAATAAATAGCACTCATTTTTTTTTTTTAAATTATTATTAAATAATTGTTCGAACTGATATAGATTTATTTACAGAAATTTCAATATCCCAATATCCATTATAATCATGTGACAATTTACGCTTCACAAATTTCATATATATTAAAATTAATATGAGCGAAGAAAACGTGTATTATTTCTTCACCATTTGATTTATTCCTAGTCTTATGTATGTCTAATATAAGTTTGAAAACATAGATAAAACATTTCATGATACAATATCATTCATAAATATTCAAGAAATGCTAAAATATTCAGTTTTTAATAACTTGAAAATGTTGAGATAGGAAAAATATATTTCATCGATGCAGCTCTGACAAGTATATAAC
Organism: Salticus scenicus; assembly: GCA_963930645.1. Lineage (NCBI taxonomy): Eukaryota > Metazoa > Arthropoda > Arachnida > Araneae > Salticidae > Salticus > Salticus scenicus. Next base: position 204,380,057 of record OZ005650.1, on the reverse strand, counting down.
GATATTGCAACCATCATATAGATATTTCAATATTCATTTTGTTTGGCATTATTTCGTCCATTTCTAATAATTCATATCATCTTATATGATAAGAAATGTATATTAGATATCTAATAAATATGAGTTTTGCAACATTCATATAAAGGAAAGTATAAAATAAAATTTATAAAAATGAAGAAATATTATTCACAGTTGTTTTCTAATATTCGAATAATTATTTTTTTCTCTATACAATTATTATAGTAAAATTTAGGAATAAAATAAAATTTTCGCGTTTCAAAAAGGAATTTAACATTATATAATCTAACGTTTGGAAATACATTTTAAATTATCTTATTCGAATAAACTATTTCTTCTTTTTAACGTAATGAAATTTTTTTGTTTGTATAAATAATAATAATAATAATAATAATATTTTTAAAAACAGCTCTATAACTTACTGTTATTTGCATGAAACTTTTTTTTTTTTTTAACAAAGTCATAACTTTGTACCACAATGAATGTTTTTCATCATATTCTGTTGTTTTATACTTATACTTTCACCTAAAGTACAAATTATATATTTGAATTAATTCAATATTACGATAAGGATTACTGCTTTTTTTAAATCATTCAGTAGGCTTTGACAAATTAACCGCATTTAAGTTTACTTTCTAATTTTATTGGTAACAGTTTCTCCTATTTTCTTTTATTTTTGTTTATGCATTATTTTTTTTAATTAGAATTATAAGCGGTGGTAGTCATGTCTTTATTGTGCCTCTATCTGTATAAATATTGTTAGTTACGCAAGTCTTCAAAATTAATATATAAGTGTATACGGATTCAGTTGTCACCAGTATTATATTAATTTTTCATCGCCTTATTTCCCAAACTTATATTTCTGTGGGGGAGAGAATTGACTTACTTATAGTATAAAAAATAACTATAATAATATTATAGTTTTAAAAAATTAAAGAACACGTTTTTATAGAAATGTGAACTAAAAAGCACAAAATATCTATCTTAGTACTAAAATTCAGGGTAAGAGAAAATCGTGTGAGTGACACACCGTAATATTTACATACACTTAAATCTTTAATTAAAATAACTTAGAATTAACAAAAACCATTTTTAAAAAATCTCCCGTGACGGGGATCGAACGCTGGACCTTTAGATTCGTAGCGCGGCGCCTTACCTCTACGCCACATCGTTCACGTAGAGAAAGTATTTTTTTTTACAATATAATTTTTTTGTTTGTTCCCAGAGAAGTTACAAACAAACATGCATACATACATACATACAGGTGAAGCTAATAAAAGCGCGTTAAAAACGATATAACTTTAATATACAACGACCTCATTAGCAACTAAATAATATTCAACACTATACATTCCCCACAAAATCACTTATATCCATTAGACATCTAAATTAAATCAAAATCATCCATGAAAGGTAAAATTAAATAAATAAATAATAATAATAATGTCCATTAAAAGTCGTGGATATCCTGTACTAATTATAGAAATATATTAAGTGTTTAAATGTAGACGAAATTTAGATGTGCTTTTTTCGATATATAAGAGATGTAACATGTTAGATCAAAACAAGATTTAGATACTTTTAATATCTATTAGATGTAAAAATTCTAATTTTTAGATAATTGGATATTTAACAGATATCTAATGGATGTAAAAAAGTTTAGCATTTGTGGTGCTAATAGATATATCTGTAGGATGTTTGTAAAAGTCTAACGGATCATTTCTCAACGTTTATAGATATTTATTAACTTTTATAGACGTCTTAACGATGTACGTGACTACGAGGGTTACTTCTTTTGAAATAAGCTTAATTATTCATACATAATTTAAAACACCTTCTATTGCAGCTCATGGTTAAAAACAGTAAGATTGACAAAATAAGCATATCATATCGCATAATTTACGAAGAACATACCTTATTAATATGCAATTATTAACTGTATTTTTATAATTCCTGTTTTTAATGCAAGTTGATAAGCGATTGATAATTATCGTCTACATAAAAAAAAAAGGTCCTTTAAAAAAGTTATATATATATATATATATATATATATATATATATATGTATGTATGTATGTATGTATGTGTATATATATATATATATATATATTAATAAATTAAAGTAAATAAATGTTTTTATCGCCAATTATTTTATTCATAAAATATTTATTTAAAGGCTTTTGTTGATTTTAATCAACACGTACACTGTGTGTCATATGCTAAATCTAATGTGATGGAAATAATGAGTTTGGTAAGCATGCAAATAGTATTAGTAATATATTTATGCGAAGTATGATGCGAAATTTATATGTCTATGAGGTATTTTTACGTGTAAGAGCACACTCATAATTTACTACTTACTAAGAAAACACAATACTGGATTAACAAAAAAGTAATCATTCTTATGAATTTCTATCAACTGATACTATAATTTTATTATTATTATTATTATTATTATGTTGTTGTTGTTGTTATTGTTATTGCTTTTACGATCCAAGGAAATTAGACGTTGTATGTGCATTCACTAAATTCTAAAACTATAAAAGTTATTAATTATCCTTATCATTATTATTCTAGAAATATAATGATTTATTTTATAGTAATTAAACCCTACGAGTTAAATCCATAAAAAAATTTCCAAGATCAAAATCTTCTTCAAAGTTAATGTTAAACATTACTGCAAGTTTTAACATTTTGGAACATGGACTTATATAAATCATCAATCATATCACTATGTATAATTTATGACTAAAATATTAAAATATAAATATTATTTAAATTTATTATTTCTCTAATATGTAAATAGTAATCTGTAAAATTTTAAATTCGTGACGTATATTAATCGTTTTGTATGTGGTAACTACTTAAAAAAAAAAAAAAAAAAAAAAAAAAAAAACTGTTTTATAGGGTACCCGCGATATAATAAACCAACTAACATCATGCAGGAGGTAAACGATACATACAGTTAAAAGAAGCGGTTAAACTTTTAGGTGAAAGGAATCGCGAAAGAGACGTCTACTGTAGTACATGGAGGAAAAAATGTACCTAATCATTGACTTAAAAGTGTAGTGTAATATTAAGAATTTTTAGCAACACATGCAAAGAAAACGATTTTACACCAGCCAAAAAACATTTCACTAAAGAAGCATCATAAACTTTTAATTGTGAACAAGAAAAATGATTTGTGCAAGCATAGTAAATAGTTATAATTTTTGAAATTGCAATATTATAAGTATTGCTATTGTTATTATTATTATTATTTTATACTTTCTGTGCAAAAATAAATATTAATTTTTATTAGGTAATTGTGGTTAGTTTTCATATAAAGAAGATTTTTTTTCTTTCTTTCTAATTTAGTTTGTCTCATAAAAAGCACGATATTTTGTTCGTGTGTTTTTGTGTTTGTATGCTAAACTGAGAGAAAACAAAAGTTCATTTTTTATCAAAATATGTATATATTGTAAAACTAGTTTTAAATTGCTTTTAAAATATTCATATGTACTGCCTCTCTATAAGAGATAAGAAAAATATCGATATCGACTCTGACATTTTAAAAGCATGGTAGTGAAACAGTTATTCAGACAAATGATATTCTGAATCAATTACTCTAGAAAATGTTTCTTATATATTGAGAGGTAGATAGATAGTTAGATAACATTTATAGACTTATATTTAAATATAGATATTTCAAACAAGTTTTCCATCTGCTAATATTGTAAACGACGATTTTTTCTTAAAAGTATATTTAAATAAAATTTTATATTTTTCTGCCCCTGTATTTCATATTAAAGTTAATATATATATACTTATCTATCTATCTATCTATCTATCTATCTATCTATCTATATATATATATATATATGTGTGTGTGTGTGTGTGTGTGTGTGTGTGTGTGTGTGTGTGTGTTAAATCATTGATAGAAATCTTCAAAAAATAAAATATGAAAGGATAAAGGAAAAGTAAACGCCAAAAGAATATTTTATAAAATAAGAAAAAAAATATACTTTACAAATTAACTGAAAAATTATTTTATAGTCAAAACAACATATTACATAATTAAAAGAATCATTGCATCTATTTTATTTTCATCTATTTTATTTAGCATCTATTTACCTTTCTGATTTTATTTTTGATCATATGCAATTGATTCAAGACACTGAAACAGCATTTGCTCACATTTTATAAATAAAGAATTCTGACGATTTTATTTGATAAAATACAGATCTAGCGGATTGGAACTGATAAATTTAAGAAAGTTATCTTCTCTAGGGTTGTGATCATTTCTGAGATAATGTATTCAAATCTATCAAATTGATGCATACAGTGTTTACAAAAAAGAATGAAGAGTGAAGAGTGAAAAATATATCTTCTCTCAAAAAAAAAAAGAAAAGGAGAGAGAGAGAGAGAGAAACTAGTTGAAACACGTGTATCATTATAAAATTTGTTAAAAATAAACTTTACGTAGAAAAAAAGCATATTTAATTGAAAAATTTATTTAACATTAAAATACTTTTCGATGTTTTCCACCTTAACAATCAAGATATCATCAGGAAGCATATCTTTCACAATTGTATTTTTAGAATTACAAAGTGCAGATTAATATATATCACATTTTTTCTGGTTATAGATACAGCTAAGCTTGATGTAAATAAGGGAAATTGAAAATGGCATTCACAAAAGTAAGTTCTGGTCAATCCACAAGATTAAATAAGTTGGATCTTTGTTGGGTTACAAGGAAGCAACGTGTCGTGCTTGAGGTGTGGATCTATTAATGTGCTTGCTTGAAGAAGATGTTCGGAGAAACTAGTGAATGGACTACGTATAGGTCAAATCGACGGTAGCCATTGTGGAAGAACTTGTAGAGTAGACATCGACGTGGCCGAAGAAATTTTGTAGACAGCTAACTAGTGAATGGAATCCGTATAGATCGACCCGGCGGTAACAATTGTGGAAGAACTTGAAGAGCAGATATCGAAGTAGACGTAGAAATTTTGCAGACAGCTGATTCAATTTCACCTACACAATCAAAACGTTACTCCAAATTTCGCGTGACTATAAAACTATCTCTCCCTCACAGTCACAACCGGGATCCCTCATGTTCATCTTCAGTTTAAATATTGTTACAGGAAAACTAACATCGTACAGCTAAATAATACTCAACTAAAGAATTTACTATTCCCCGGTGTAAATGTCCAAAACTCTCTTCCCAGTTGGCAAATTCACCCAGCACAGGACATTGCCTGTTTACTAACATTATGTACAAAAACAGTTTTTCTCAATCAGCTCCTGTGGCGATTTTTACAGATGGTTCAAAAACAGAACATGGAGGGGAGGCAGCCTTCTGTGTCCTTAATAACAATGAATGTACCCAACGATGGTCATGCAGACTCGAGAACTTTAACTCTGTTTTTCAGGCGGAGCTTTTCGCCTTAGAAAAATTCCTGTAGTGGGTCACCACTCAAACCAACATCAATAATAAAACTCATATTTTCAGCAACAGCCTATTGTGTCTGCAGGCCATTGTCCGCCACAGGTCCCGACATCCTCAGGTTCCTAAAATCAAACACCTTTTGAAGGATCTAAATCTTCGAACGTCCCTGGCACACGTTTCTGCACATAGGGGCGCGGTCGGAAACGAATTAGCAGATTCTCTAGCCAAAAGTGCAACTGAGAATGTTAATGTTAACATTTCCCTGCCAGCACCTCCCTCTTTTATCAAAAGATCACTCAATCAGATTTTGTTTCGGGAATGGCAAACCTGGTGGGAAGATTCCGAGAATGGTAGATACACCTTTTCAATGATTTCAAATGCGGCCTTTAATGATTGGTCGCTGCCACCAGAGACTGCAGCCTTGCTATCGGGTCATGGGCCTTTCCCACAATATTTGTATAGATTAGATCGCCGACGCACCCCCCTATATCCTTGAGGAGAGTAGGGTATACCAGAACTTTATTATTTCAATTGCCCTATAAAAAGTTCATACCACATAAGAAATCCTGTACCAAAACCAGAGGACTATCTCGAAAATATTATTTCTCGTGTATCCCTCTTAATTAAACTAAAAATAATCTACAATCTTCTGATGGATATTTCCAACAGAGCAGATTAAATTCACGTCATATCTAACTAGCAGTTTTTAAAAATCACTTCCAGTCCTAAAAATCACTTAAAATGTAATTTAAAGTCTTTCTAAATAATTTCACTTTAAATGTAAAGTTTAATCGTGATGCTTTATTTATTTGTTCTTTCTTTCTCTCTTCCCTCTCTCCTTCCTTCATTTTGCATAAATGTGTGTTTGAGCTCCTTGCCCACTATGCTGCACTTCATTGATTCGGATGAAAAACATGTCCTGTGGACTTTTCTCCAATGTGTATACTATCAACGCCCTTTGTCGATTTGGGACTAAGTCCTGGCGTTTTTGTAAACATTTTTTTTTTTTTCAATAAATGGAGAGATCGCCATAGAAGTGCTCAAAATCGCTCCAAGAGTGTTGAGCGGCGTCCCTCTCCTTGTTTAATCAAAACGTCTTGTAAAAGCTTCTTGGCTTTAAAATAAGTACACAGAGAAAATAAACGTAAACTAATTAAATATCTGGTTTTATAAGATAATGCCAGATTTTTAGTAAAAATTCTGAATTTTTATAATTAATTATGCTTCGACATTTTATAACGTTAAGAGCTTCAGATATAGTTAGTTCTTTAAAATTTTGTTGAATTGTACGAGATAAAGAAAAAACAGTTTCAACTCCACAATATATATTGTTTCCAAAGCTATTAACATTATAAAATGCCGAAACATAATTAAGCCCTTACCTGCCGAGGAAAATGTACAAGATTCGCTACAAAGTGCTACCATTCTCTTTCAATTCTGAAATAAGTAAATATTTCGAAAATACTGTCAAGATAACTTTAAAGATTATTTCAAAGCTTTGTCAAGCTGTGTCAGTAGCTTCACTGGTATAAGTATAATACAAAAGATTGTACTTCAGAAAAATTCATACATACGCCCAGGACAGTTAAGTTGTTAATTATAATGATTCAGCAATTTTTCTAAAAATCTGGCATTATCGTATAGAACTAGACAGTTAATTTTTATTTATTTTCTCAGTATAGTTATTTAGAAGCAAAGAACTTTTTTACAAGCCATTTTGAGTCCATCCCTGAAACGTTACAAGTTTCCTGCAGAATTTCTATGGAATCTTCGATGTCTACTCTGAAAGTGTTTTCCTAATTGTTACTTTCGGGCCGACCTTTCCAATTTCTGCCCACTAGATTTTCTGAATGCTTTACCCACCACTGCAATACATCCACACCTAAAGTACTGCATGTGTCCTCCTTCTGAACCAACAAAGTTACAACTAATCTAATCCTTTGATTGTCCAGATGCTTTGACAATACAGGCGTGAAGCTTCGAAATGTATTTTGATTGTTAATAAATAAATGTGCTTTAAGTTGCTACGTCGTTTAAACAAATTTCAGTTAAAGTGTATTAAAATTTAAAATGCGTGCGCTATTTTATAGATTTTTTTTTTTTTTTTTTTTTTTTTTTTTTTTGTGTGTGTATAAGAAATCGTGTCTTGTAGTTCAAGAGCAGCTTTTCCGGAATTATTTTGATCGCTTGGGGACAAACGCTTTACTATATTATAAGTAGATATTTCTAAAACGCACTAAATAAAAGTCAGTGTCACCCGTGATGTATGTCAAAATTTATCTCTTCGTTAAGCATTAAAAGGGGTTTTTTTTTACAATTCCGTCAACTAAAGTTTTGGATGACCTAGAAATATTAAGTATTTCTATTAAATATTAATAATAAACAAATCTTTTTTTTTTTTTTTTTTTTTTTTTTTTTTTTTAGGTTTTATTTCAGAAATATTTTTTAACTATTTCAACGAAGATACATCTGTGAAATAAATGGAAATTTATTTTTAATTTGAAAAAGAAATATATTCTGGTTCATTTTTATATTTATGTATTTATGTATTTATTTATAATTTTATTTATTTATTTAAAATATAGTAATAAAAATAATAATTATCATCACAATTGCTCCACTAACCAGAAGAAACTGCAAATGTGACATTTTTATTTTCAAAATCATCGGAGATATAAGAACAATAATTGAGCAGCGTGGCCTTACATATATCTCTAAATGAATAATTGTTACGAAATATTTAGTTTATTCTTCCCATTCAATTCCATATATTTTATTACGAGCTGAATATAGCTAAATAAGCTTTTTACAATCGATGCTATTGAATTTCCGAAGAAATAGGTACCTGTTATAATGTTACTAAGAAAATATTACTAAAATTTTTAAGTTCACCTAAAATTAAGTAAAGCTAAAATTAAAGCTAAAATTAAATTTTTAAGTAAAGCTAAAATTAAATTATCTATAAATGCCATGTGTAGGTTAAAATAAATAAAAGAAAATTTGAAATATCAAATATTTTAATCATTATAGATTTACATACTATTAACTTTTGCAAAAAGATATAGCTAATAAATGATTTAAGCAATGCAGCCTTTGTTGAAAACAGTTTTTAATTATTTATTTATTTTTCCAAAATAACTTATTTTAAAAATTGAAGCTATATTTATTTTCATGTTATAAATAAAGAAAAAAAATATATTTTTTAAATTAAATTAATTATTTTTTATTATTTTTTTTTTCTGAAACAAGTGCAAATGAAAAAAATTCTGATGCTTAAGCACAAGATTTGTGGAAATTTATAAAAGGTTATTTTTCTCCTTACAGTAAGATATATATATATATATATTAAGTTTCGTCAATCTTAAAATGAGTTACGATTTTTTAAATATTTGAAAGTAAAACTCTAAAGATGAAATTACTTGTTTATATGAAAAATTTTAAATAACAATTAAGCATATTAAATCTAGTTAATAATTAAATATTTAATGAAATGTGTTGAATTGTCTGATATGCTTTACATTAATTAATTAAATGTTGCTTGACTTTGTAAAATCTAGTCTTTTAACAAGTGTTTAGGTAAAAATATGAATAAATAAATACATATATAAATACAGAGAGAGAGAGAGAAGGAAATGAAGAAAAAATAGTATAATGAATATAAATATAAATAAAATATGAAAGTAAACATGCATATTTAATATATATATAATGAGTTCACTCATTAAATTTGCATTATTTTTCACATTCTTATTTATTTATTACTCAAAAAACTCGTTTCATTAGGGTTTTTTTTTTTTTAGCGCATCGAGAAATATTTATATTTGTTAGACATGCCTAAGAAAACATAATATACGTAAAATTTAAATTTTAACTTTAGCATTTAAACATTCCATTCGTCAAAATTCCTCTACATATTTTTAAATAGATGCAAAAATCGACCAGACAGTAAAAAATAAAATAAAATAAAATAAAATAACATTCTAAGTATGGTATTTTATAAAGGGCAACAAGAAATTAAATTGCCGCAGCTTTAAGAATTTCAATGAAAAGCTCCGTAATTACTCTATATTATACAGTATATTATACTGTTTCTTTTTGTATAATATGTACTGGTAAAAAACAGTATGTCGAAACGAATTTTATCCAAGTAGTATTATTTTGTATTTATAGCATTATGGTTAATTTAATTATGTAACATTTTATGATTATCAGGTGCTATAAACTTAATTTTTCCGTTTTTTTTTAGTAAAGAAAAAGATCTATATTAAAAAGTTATAACAATAATCGAAAATAATAAAAAGAAATCTAATACATGCGCAGTTGAATATACATTGTTATATTATAGCACAGTAACTGCCGCTTAATAAATTCACTGGTTAATAAAATCAGCCGCTTAATCTGATGAAATTGCCAGGACCAGAATCAAATCAATGCAAAGTAATTTTAAAACCGCCAATTAATAAAATCAGCATCGCCGGTTAATAAACTCGAAAACATCTCTTCAGCAGCAAAAATTTCATTTTTGCACACTAAAAATTTTTGTATTTAAGCTGTTATTTTTATTTTTGAAATAAAATAGAAAATAAAGTACAGGAAATAAAGTACAGAAATGTTTAATTAAAAGATATTTTTTAATTCTTAATCTGAAATAACTAAGAGGCAAGAAGCTTTAAAGGAAAGATTTTAAATTTAAAAGAAAAACGTGAACTTTTGGCAAAGTATTGATGATTTCCCTCAAAGAAGATCACATCGTACCTTGGGATGCGTTTAATTCACTTATTTTGAAAGAACAATAAAATAATTATGTGTTAAAAAATAATTAATATTGTTTATTAGTCCCATTATTTGGTACCTTTTGAAATTTCTTTCCAAATTCAGGTAAACAATATCTTTTTCTTGAGTGCAAGAACGTACGCCAGAATAAAAATTAGCCGCTTTATAAAATCACTTTTGCACAGAACGAATTTATTTAACATAACTCTCATGTTTTTGCGAACATTTTATGCAAAATGAGTAAAGCAAATTCCCACTTTCTTATTTATCTATTGAAATTAATAATATATTCAAGCAAACTAAAGTTAAAAATCATATTTTGAAAAGATATGTTAATTTAAAACAATTCAAAAAACTTTGAAATTCTATATAAAATTACGTTTTCGAAAAAAAAAAAATATTTTAACAAAATTTTTCAATACTTGTAATATCTCTAAGAGTTTTTTTATGCGGCCGAAGAAAATAACTTTCAGCTATTCTTTAACATTAAAATATTGATTTATACTGGTTTAACGCATGAGCAATATTAAAAAGAGACCATATTTTAGATTATTTAATAAAGCATTCCGCTTCGAATTCATTCTTTTCATGTGATTATCCATGTCATATCCAAGTAATTTTAAAATACATTCAGATAGTATATATATATATATATATATATATATATACATAATTCAATTTAAACGTTGTGTTGTAAATTCTAAATATTCTTCTTTCGAAAGATATTAAATTATGTTAACTTCTTCAAGATAGGGTGTGTTATTTTATGGAGGGGGGGGGGAAACACTTACAGTTTGAGCACTCAAAAAAAAAAAAAAAAAAAAAAAAAAAAAAGGGTAATAATAATAATTAGGTAAATTAATCAAATAACGAAACTAAAATTAAGATGAATATTATTTTAAATTTGTTTTCTTTATTTCTTTGTTTCTTTTTTAACCCTTTAACGATCATTTGTTTCGCAGCGAAACCAAACATTTGACATAATTTAAAAAATTTTATGCAGCAGTTTTTTTTTTTTTTTTTTTTTTTTAACATTCCTCCCCCCCTTTTTTTAAAATCAGGTTTTTAACTTTTGTTTATTTTCTGTCGCTAAATATGAGCACTATTCCAAAATTTAACAAATGATGCTTCAAACGAAGCAAAATGCATAAGTCACTTGAAGTTTCTTAGTATAAGCGAGTGCGAATTGCTGGTTTCATGATGCAGTAATGTCTAGTTTTTTTTTTTTTTTTTTTTTTTTTTAATGAAGGGTGGGGGCTGTTATTTTCACCTGAAACAACTTTTACGAGATTTTGTAGCCGATAATGTTTACTTACAAAGTGTTTTATTTATTAAATTTACTATAATTTGAATTTATAAGGTTAACTTATAAATGTTT